>APFE031001502.1:43022-72149 GCA_000404065.3 Pinus taeda | reverse complement strand
GCTATGGACGCTGAATTTCAGAGTCTTCAGAAAAATCACACATGGACCCTGTCTGATCTTCCTGAAGGGAAAAAGCCCATTAGCTGCAAATGGATACATAAAGTGAAGTACAAAGCCAATGGAACTCTAGACAAGTATAAAGCTCGTCTTGTGGCTCGAGGATTCTCACAGAAGGAAGACATTGACTATGAAGAGACTTTTGCTCCTACAGCCAAAATGAGTACCATACGTCTTGTCCTTGCTCTAGCAGCTCAGTTTAAATGGGAAGTTCATCAGATGGATGTAAAAAGTGCTTTCCTAAATGGTGACTTACAGGAAGAAGTCTACATGACACAGCCTCCAGGATTTAAGATTGCCGGTCAAGAACAGAAAGTGTGTAGATTAGCTAAAGCTCTCTATGGACTAAAACAAGCTCCTCGAGCTTGGTACATGAAAATTGATCAGTACCTGACAGACCATGGTTTTCAGCGAAGCCCATCTGATGCAAATCTGTATATCAAAAACAGTGATGATGATATCTTGTTTGTGGTTGTCTATGTAGATGACCTTATCATTACTGGCAGCTCTGCACATTTGATCCATGAGATCAAACAAGACTTATGCAGAACTTTTGATATGACAGACTTGGGCCTTCTTCACTACTGTCTGGGGATTGAAGTTTGGCAGACTGAGAATAACATCTTTCTCTCTCAGTCCAAGTATGCCAAGAATCTTGTGGACAGGTTCAGAATGCAGGATTGCAAACCAGCCACGACTCCGATGGAACTAGGGCTCAAACTTTCAGCTCAGTCATCTTCTCCTCCTGTGGATGAAACTTTATTCAGGCAATTAGTAGGCAGTCTTATCTACCTTACTGCCACCAGACCAGACATCAGTTTTTCAGTGAGCTACATTTCCCGCTTCATGTCCGCTCCTAAAGCTGATCATTGGATAGCAGCAAAACGTGTGCTAAGATATGTGCGTGGCACTTCTGATTATGGACTTCTATACACTCGCAGTTCCGATCCTATACTTAGTGGTTACACAGATTCTGACTGGGCCGGTTCAGTTGATGATCGTAAATCTATAGCTGGGTATGTGTTTAGTCTAGGATCTGGTGCTGTCACCTGGACTAGTAAGAAGCAGCAAGCCGTGGCTCTCTCCTCCACCGAAGCAGAATATCGAGGAGCAGTTAAGGCATCATGTGAGGCAAGTTTAGGCTTCGACGTATGCTTTGCAGGACATGATGCTTCCCAGACAGGTCCTACTTCCTTGTTTTGTGATAATCAGGGAGTGCTCAAACTTGCCAAAAATCCCGTCTTTCATGAACGAACAAAACATGTGGAAACTCATTGCCACTACATTCGCCAGCTTGTTGAAGACGGATTCGCTCAGCTGAAGTATGTTCCCACCACAGAACAGCCCACAGACATATTCACCAAGCCTCTTGGTCCTGCTAAATTTGAACAATTCAGGAGATCTATTGGTGTTGTAAATAGATTGAGCATTAAGGGAGGGTATTAGAATAATTCTAATATTAGTTTAATGCTCATTCTTCTAAATTGTTTCTATTTTCTTTTCTTTAGCAGTTTCTTAGATGAAACTGAATCTCACATAGAAACTTGATGTTTCTATCTTTGTAAAATATCTTGTGTATATTATTGAGTATTCAGCTCAATCAATTCATTGAATTCATTTGGAAATCCATATGCGTGTTTCGCACTGTTTTATTGGAGTCGTGGAGAGACCCTCTTATCAGGGTCATGTATGAGATGGACATTGAGCTCTAGGAGCTCCGGGAGGCTTGGGGTACTTCTTGGAGTGATAAACAACCATAGGGTGAGTGGTTCAGCCTTCCCCTAGTGGTTTGTTATGTACAAGGTGAGTGGTTCAACCTTTCCCTGCAATACCCCTTGGTGACATGTAGGCAGGATGAGTGGTTCATCCTTCTCCTGCTGAGACATCCTACCCATGCAGTCAAGGATTGATGGGAAGTACCTCTCATCTGGCCAATGAGTAGGGAAATGAGGATAGGGACCATAGTACTACTGATGGACGCATCGTGTACTACCATAATCCTTATGCTAGGATGACCGATATTGATCTGGGATCAACTAGAACTGACTTCGGGTCAGTAAGAGTGGTTAACACACTCTTCTTTGATTAGAACTGACTTCGGGTCAATAGAGAATGGTATGATACATTTTCGATCACTTCTTCTTCTTCATAGTTCAGCAGAGCGGAGCAACGCATTGATGTTAGAGATAGTACAGATTGGTAGAGAGATTAGCAGATGGAGTTCTCCGTAGTTGAGAGGGAGTGTTAAAATTGACAACTAGGGTCAAACTCCACATGGGTCATCTTATTTATGACAGTTGATATATTTCTTGGATTCCTCTCTCCAAGAGGTGTAGGATTGATCTAAAGGTCATCCAATTCTGACATGTAAAAATGAAGTTATGAATTTATTTTGATTATGGTCAAATTGTCAAGGTTGGTCAGCAAACTTATGAAGGCTCAAAAGCTCAACAGTCATGTCTATTCATCCTCAACGTTGCATATAAATAGAAGGTGACTTAACCTCATTTGGATACACTCATCTTCACACTTCTCTCTCTCTCTCCTCATTGATTGGGTACGGATTTATGGGCCTCTCCCTCTCCACACGTCCAAAATTTCAGGAGAGCGAAATTTCCGGAGGCCGAAATTTCAGGAGAGCGAAATTTCAAGAGGCCGAAATTTCAGGAGCGAAATTTCAAATGGCCGAAACCGAAATTTCAAGAGACCAAATTTTTGGACAGTTTGACCAAGCGTTGACTAGCATGCGTTGACCTCCTTTGATTGTGTTTTTGTGAGGGCTATCTCTGTTTGGGCAGGTCACATTTTTGGGCATAGAAATCAAGGCTAAACGTTGACTGTTGACCAGCGTTGACTCCAGCTAGGGCTGACCGCAGGTGGGTTGTTTGACCAGACTTTGACTAGGCTGAATTTGACTATTTTGAGGGTTGTTTTATCTTGCTATTTGGAGGTTGAAGTTGACTTATTTGTTGAGGGTCAAATCTACATTGTTAACCAGCGTTGACTTTTCTAGTTGGGCTCTTTTATTGCTGTTATAAATTATCAGATTTGTAAATTGTACTGTCTCTCTCTGCTAAACTATTGAAGACTAAAAGAAGATTTGATCAAGGGTTTCCCCACATTGGGGTTTGTCCCTAGCTAGTGCCACATCTTGTGTCCTCTTATCTTGGCTTGTCTTCAACTATTTATGTTTATGTTCTATCTGCATTTTACTATCATGTTGATGTGATTGCTAATCTGAATACTGATACTGGGCTAATAAAGAAATTGAAGTAAAATTGCTCTAAAGCATAGAACATACCATTGTTGCCTAAAATTAACAAAAGTCCGTGGCCACACCAATGGAGATGAACTTCAAGAAGCTATATGGAGAAGTTGCAAGCCCTGACTTGGCAAATCCCCGAGTATCGACAGCTGATTTTGGCAGTGATGTTCCTTGTGAACACGCAACTGGACATATGTTTTGCAGTTAACACTCTGAGCCAATTTATGACTAGGCCTCTAAATGCACATTGGGTCGTTGCTAAGCATGTGCTGAGATATTTACATAGGACAATTAATCTTGGTTTGTGATATACTATCGAAGATGTGAGACTTCATGGTTACACTAATGTTGACTGGGCCAAAAATGTTATTTAAAGGAAGAGCACATCACGATGCTACTTTAGTTTGGGTTCTGCCATGATATCTTGGACGAGCAGGAAGCAAAGGTTGGTTGCTTTAAGCAGGGCTCAGGCAGAATACATTGTTGCTAGCATAGCTAGTTGCGAGGCAGTATGGTTGAGGAAGTTCTTTGGAGAGTTGTTTGAGCATGTTCTAGACACAACAGTGATATATTGTGACAACAAGAGTGAGATCCATTTGGCAGAGAATCATTTGTTCCACGACAGTCAAAGCATATTGACATCAGATATCACTATATTCGAGACATGGTGCAGAGAGGAGCCGTAAGACTCCATCACATTTCAACTGATTAGCAAAGATCAGATATTATCACCAAGGCTTTGCTAAAAGGGGATTTCTTGGTCTTAAGAGAGCAGCTTGGACTAATGGATGTGACCCTCCCGAGTAAGGGTAATCGCTGATAGAGGACACTGAGTTATGCTCTTCCCCCCTGTTTGACCTCACAGGGAGAGGAATTGAACCAAAGAGATCTAGGGTTGAGGGACCTTTGGACAATAAGTGTGTGTGATCCTCACCCCCTTCGGTAAGTTGTATCTCTCCTATTGTCACTGCAGGTTGTGTGTGATCCTTGCCATTTATGACAAGTTGTATCTCTCCCTACGAGTTTTTGGATATGACAAAGTATACCCCATTATGCATCCTAACCTCAAGCTAGGTTTGTAGGGATTGCCACTCATCTAGCCAATGGGTGAGGACACTTGAGTGTGCAAAAACCTTACCTTTTATGGTAAGTGGTATCTCTCTCAAGCAAAGGGATGTAGGTGTTCTACCACTTGATTCTTGAGGGTCAAGGTGGGGAGATCAATAGACAATAGGTGTATGTGATCCTTACCCTTTGTAGTAAGTTGTATCTTTCCTATTATTAGGCAATAGGTGTGTGTAATCTTTACCTCTAAGCTGGAGCTCCCCTATGATGATTCTTCTTCTTTAGATTCGAGAGTGCTTAGTAGATGAGCAGAGATGGCAAAGACGATATATGACTTGATGATGATGATGATGAGACATTTGAGATGGGACTTATGATGCAGTCGGAAATTTCTCCATAGCTGATAGCAAGTGTTAATTTGGCAACTCAGAGACAAATTCCCTCCATTGGAGAGCCTTCCTAATCCAGAGAAGCCCCTACTAGCGCTTGGAAGAATTTAATTTGGTCAAAGAAAAATATTATTTTTAACGTGAAACCCACGTGCACAAAAGTACAGGTCAGCTTGGGCAAGCTAATTCCACCCCTTGAGACACATAAATAGAGCTCATGTCACATCACTTTCGAGCATCATAACACAAATCATTCTTCTTGGATTAGTTCGTACAACTTTGAAATTGCAGGTTTATCTTCACACGTGCGAAGGAGAGAGGGATTTCTATTGCCTGAATTCATCTTTTGTTTTGGGACTTTGAATAGCATTGACCTTTTGGACTTGGAGCTTAGTTTGACTTGGTTTGACTCTGATTTTCTGATCTATTTGGAAGGCCGAGTTGACTAGGAGGTTGACCAAACTTTCCCAGGGCACTTTGACCAACATTGACCGAAATTGTAGACCTAGGGATTCTGCAGGTCAAAGAATAAATTTGACCAAATTTGGAGGCACAGTTTTGGAACTTTTTGACTGAACTTTGCCCAACAAAGAAGCCCACATATTTCGACTATTGACCGAGCTGATTTGGATGAGCTATGACTGTTGACTGTTGATTGGTTTGGGTTGTCGTTGCTATTGTTTACTTTGACCAGAATTGAAAGTTTGACTTGTTGACCAAATTTGACTTTTGGGCTCATCTTTGATTCGATATTGGTTAGTCGATTTTGGATAGTCAAAAGTTTGACTTTGACTCATCGTTGATGAATTGGAACATTGTATCTCTTTGTTGAACATTTGATGACAATCTAATCGAAGAAGAATTTTGAAAGGGTTTCCCCCTTGTGGGGTTTTTCCCTAATCTTTGACCAAATGTTGTGTCTCTCTTGTTCTTGTTCTTGGTTGTCTTCTATTGCATTTGGATTATTGTTCTATCTACAATTGCTTACTTCATTAGAAGATTGAATTTATTGGATAAAGTGGTTGCTAATTGAATAATAATTGTTGTAAATGATTGTGCTAAGCATACAACACTAGAAAATTAACATGATGTTTTAGCATCAAGAGGCAGAGATTCTTCTTAGGTCAAGGGTATTGACCAGGTCATGGGTATCGAGTCTCGACAGGGAGCCATGTAATGTGGCAAGGGAGATTGGCCCAGAGAGGGTCAAGCCCCGGAGTGCTCCCTCGATCAAAGGTTACCTGACCATGTAGCCAATGGATATTTGGCTAGTGGGTTGAGTGAGTGCCTTATAGCATCAGGCAAGTATTTTTACCATTCAATAGCATGGATGACATGTGGGAATGGTAAATGGTCTAGGGTTTCACCATTTGTCAAGGGGTACCTGACATGGTTCCAAGTGACGACTTAGTGGGTTGGTGAAACAAGGACTATTCTTGTGTCAAGGGTACCTGACCAGCCAATGGGTAATTGGCTTGTGGGTGACTACATCCTTTGCAAAGGAGATGTGACTAGTGGGTGACTAGATTCCTTTCCATGATGTTGATGCGGGATCTTTTCCACATGTAGTGGATGGATTCATCAACATAGCTAGTTCATTTAATTTTTTCTTCAGATGGAGAAATTTTCAATCAAAATGTACATTTGAGGAAGTCAAAGAGCATAGCTCCCTAGCTAAAAAGGAGTGTTGAATTTTGGTAGGTGTGGTCGGTATTCCTTACTATACAAGTTGGCCCTAGAGAGAAATGAAAAAGAAGAAATTTAAAATTTAAAATTTGAATTTAAATTTTGCCTCCAAAAGTAAGGTCAACTCCAAATTGTTTAAGTTGGCCCAGCCATTAAGACACACCTATTCAAGCACCCTAAATGACTATATATTGGCACTCGACCTCCCTCTCTTGGATCAATTTAGATCTCATCAATCTACCTCATCTTTTGTTCACACCTTCAAAGGAGGAAGTCTTCCAAGGTTAAGTCAAGCTTGTGGAGATCTATTTGACCAACATTGGTCAAAATTTCTGAGACAGGATTTGACCAAATTTGTGAGGAAGGTTGGCTGCAAGTCTAAGGCAGTTTGACCACAGGTCTAAGGCAAGTTGATCGAGTTTATGAGGTAGTTGTAGGAGGCCGAAATTCAGCCTTGTTGACTACAATTGACTAGATTCCAGACAAGATACAAAGGACAAAACAGTGGTATGTTTGACCAGGTTCAACCTATTGAAATTTGTGCTCAGTCTGACATATTTTGACTAGGGAAAATATATTGTACTTTTAATGAATTATTTAATTTCTCCTAAGAAAAGATTGTTGGGGTTTCCCCTAGTTAGGGTTTTCCTAAGGTAAAAATTTGTGTCTCTTGAGTTTGGTTGTCTCTTCATGATTCTTCCATCATTAGTTGTTTTACAGTTAAGATTCTCTATGTTTAATTGCTTAATGATGGATGTGACACAAGAAGGATTAATTAAGAAATCATTGGAAGTAATTATCAGTGTACAAGATCATAACAATCAACATTTGTGCCTCATTAAATAGGCCTCTACCAAGAAAGTGAATTGCCTCACATAAGAGCCTTGAACCGAAATTGTAGAAAACCTTATTGTGTCACCTTGTATCCTAACCTTAGAATATCCATTAGCTGACCTTCTCACATACTAGGTCTCCTCCCATCAATGAAAATCCATAAAGAGCAGGGGATTTTGTCTTATGGTGACAGTGGGCCATTACCCCATTGTTGTCTCTTGGTCTAGTTTATGCCTTGTAGGATTTTCTGCAAAGCCTGCTAGATTTTCCAACAACAGGTTGGACATCCTCTCTAAAGTGTGGAAGAAGCATGTTGAGATCCCTTGTGATATTGCCACTTAGCAATATTGCTAAGTGGAAATATCAGTTTTGCTCAATTTTAGATAAATTCGCACTTGCACTTCGGAAATGTGGGTTTAGAGGTCCCACATGAATTTTTGAGTTGAAGGGAAGCCCAAACATTAGAGCAAGGAGGAGAAAAATCGAATTGCTAGTGGTAAGTGGGGGTCACCCATAGAGAAATATGGCCCACAAGGAAACATGCACTCTTTGGAGGGAGATTGGTGGGGGAAAGTCGAAGTTGGGCCCAGATGGGCATTTTGGAGGCTCTTGACAAAAAGAATAGGGAAAATATATTGACTAGGGAAAATATATTGTAATTTTAATGAATTATTTAATTTCTCCTAAGAAAAGATTCTTGGGTTTTCCCCTAGTTAGGGTTTTCCTAAGGTAAAAATTTGTGTCTCTTGAGTTTGGTTGTCTCTTCATGATTCTACTATCATTATTTGTTTTACAGTTAAGATTCTCTATGTTTAATGGCTTAATGATGGATGTGACACAAGAAGGATTAATTAAGAAATCATTGGAAGTAATTATCAATGTACAAGATCATAAAAATCAACATCTGTGCCTCATTAAATAGGCCTCTACCAAGAAAGTGAATTGCCTCACATTAGAGCCTTGAACCGAAATTTTAGAAAACCTTATTGTGTCACCTTGTATTCTAACCTTAGAATATCCGTTAGCTGACCTTCTCACATACTAGGTCTCCTCCCATTAATGAAAATCCATAAAGAGCAGGGGGGTTTGTCTTATGGTAACAGTGGGCCATTACCCCATTGTTGTCTCTTGGTCTAGTTTATGCCTTGTAGGATTTTCTGCAAAGCCTGCTAGATTTTCCAACAACAGGTTGGACATCCTCTCTAAAGTGTGGAAGAAGCATGTTGAGATCCCTTGTGATATTGCCACTTAGCAATATTGCTAAGTGGAAATATCAATTTTGCTCAATTTTAGATAAATTCGCACTTGCACTTAGGAAGTGTGGGTTTAGAGGTCCCACATGAATTTTTGAGTTGAAGGGAAGCCCAAACATTAGAGCAAGGAGGAGAAAAATCGAATTGCTAGTGGTAAGTGGGGGTCACCCATAGAGAAATATGGCCCACAAGGAAACATGCACTCTTTGGAGGGAGATTGGTGGGGGAAAGTCGAAGTTGGGCCCACATGGGCATTTTGGAGGCTCTTGACAAAAAGAATAGGAGGCAACCATTTTTGGTCATTCACGATTATTTGAATTTTCTCTTAGACTAGCACGTTTGAGCTGAAGCCAAGTCTGCAAGCGTTCTTCAGCACAAGAGGTTGCCAGGTGGAAATCTCACCCCTTGCTTCGGTGGACTTCGAGTGCCATCCCAAGGAGGGAGTCTCATCCTTTTCCGACCGATCCAGGAGCAGCATGGTGTGAGTGTGGAGAATTTCCAACAGTAGCAGCGCAGGCACCGCGCAGTCCTTGGTAGTGTCTCATGTAGGGGTTGAGGAGAGAAGGGAATTTTGGGCAGAAACTTGTGGAGTTCGGGGAGGAAATTTGTTGGTGGTTGCAGCCATTTTGGCGATATTCAGCAGTAGGATTATCAGGGGGGTCAAATTGTCCAGCAGCAGTACCATTGACGGAAATTGGGACGAAATTCCAAAGTCATCAATTGGCCACTTCCTTTGTGGGTTTTCGTGCATATTTGGTGGAGAGCCTGAGGTTAATATCCCAAAATTTTTTGAGCACTAGAGGAGGCCCTAGCATCTATTCTTCATAGCCAGTAGCTCATTTTCTAGGCATTTCACCGCAAAGCCAAAGAGAGACTAGCCAGTATGCATGGGGGACTTCATCGTCATCACTTGGGCTTAGCTAGCTTGCCTTGGGCAAGCCCAGCCGCATACTTTCCAAGCACCCATTGTAACCTCATGTTTTATCAATAAAATGGCTCAGCAGCACAGTTTTTGGCTCTATCTCATGTTCTGATTTGTGGGCAAATTTTTTGTGTTTTTCTCTATGCATGCTTTGTTCATTACTATAAATTTTCCTTAGGGATATTACAGTGCTACCAGAGCTCATAGTCTTGGCTCAACCTATGGGGAGCAGCATCAGTCTATGGCACCAAAAGACCAACAAAACGTAACTTACAAAAGCAGAGAGAGGCAACTACAAATTACTCTAGATCCAATGATAGTTGAACTAGAGGTCGAAAGGCCAGACATGGGGGATAACGAGGGAGATAGAAGGAGTAAAGAGGAGGAGTTTGCCCAACATCTTCTCAAGGCCATGCAGGATTTGTCTAAAGGTATTGAGGAGCTAAGGCAACAAAATTGCAGGAACAACAAAGGCAAAGGGATTCAAGGGGAATTCCAAATTGGTGAGGGCCAAGGGGGTCATGGGCCCAACGCAACCCTCATTCCCAGCACACCACCCAGGTCTACTATTCTCACATTTATAGCATCCAGTGTTGGAGGTTCGCAAGGGCAACAGGAGATCCCATAGGGGACTATTTTGTGGAGTATCAGTCCTATGGGCCTGACTTTAGAGAGGTCATTACCTTCAGGGACTTTTGTCAACTGAAAGATAATAACAGGGGAAAAGGACAAGGTGCAATAAGCTACACCCATAGCACTGATTTACAGCGCACCATGGGGAGATTATTCCTCCTGACTTTTGATGGGTCGTCTAAGAGTTCAACGAAAGCATGGGTTGAGAAGTTGGATGTCTATTTCCAGCTTAATCAGATGACGGAAGAGAGGCAATTAAAATTTCTACTTAACATTTAGAAGGGGAAGCCCATGACTAGTGGTTAAATGGGCTAACCATGATGGGGCATGTCGAAGTAGCAACCTACGAGGATTTCACTAGGAAGGTGTCGGCGCGTTTCGAGAGGAGAGACCCAAAGGAGCATTTTGGGGAGCTGACAAGGCTCAAACAAACGCAAAGTGCTGAGGCTTACATCTCAGAGTTTTTGAGGTTGTCAGTGATGGTACCTGATCTATCAGAGGCCAAGCGGGTCTTCATGTTTATAGAGGGGCAAGCAGAGCCACTAAAGGGATTGGTGAGGTCCAACAAGCCAACTACCTTGCAAGACGCAATGGAGAGGGCCTAAGATCTGCAGGATGCCCTACCAAGGGCTAGACCACCGTTACCACCTAGAGAGGTATTCCAACAGAATGGAAGAGACACGAGGGCTCCACCACCAAGAGCTAACCAGGGCGAGGGCAGCTAGATGAGGAGACCAGGAGGGACCTCCGAAGGAGGACGTTGTGTTTCACTTGTCAAGAACCATGGGCACGAGGCCATAGATGCATAACAGGCAAGGCCCATTACATTGACGTCTTTTCTGATAGTGACATGGGGGACGATGCAAAGCTGGGAGTGGGTAGAGATGGCAGCGTAACATGTGTAGAGAGGGAACCACCACCACCAGGAGGAGCTCCTTTTTGCGAAGGGTACCCAAGTTTTCGACCTTGAGGATCAGGGGCATGATGCAGGGACAGCGTGTTTCAATTTTGGTGGACGGTGGGGCTACCCGCAACTTCATCGATGCACAGATGGTTCAGAGGAGGGGCATCACAACCAATGAGTTTGAGGGATTTTCGGTTCTTGTGCCAAGAGATAGAACCATGAAGTGCACTCACTGTGTTCCCACCTTGATAGTCACCATGGGGAACTATTCAGTGACATCCCACTTTTTTGAGGTAGATGTGTCAGACACCAATGTGGTGACGGATGTCCAGTGGCTCTATTCGCTTGGCCGAGTCACTACAAATTGGAGGAAGTTGGAGATGGAATTCACAAGGCCGGATGGCAAATTGTTTTTGTTGAGAGGTATGCACTCTTACCCTCCACAGACTATTTCAACCCATAGGATGGAGGTTGATCTGAGGCATGGTGATATTGAGTGGGTCATGGAGTTGAGGATTTTTTAGGCTAGGGGTCAGCCCAAGCCACCACACCCAGACATACAGGCTATTTTGGGCAGGTACCCGATGGTGTTTTGAGACACACTACTCAAGTAACCACCTGATCGGGGTTTTGAGAATACTACTGAGTTGGAGTTGGGGGTATAGGCCGTGATCACAACAACTTACAGACATCCAAAGGCATACAAGGATGAGATTAAGACATCCATTCACGAGTTGTTGGCACTTGGGCACATCAAGCCTAGTTCCAGCACTTTTGCTTCATCAGTGGTCCTGCTGAAGAAGAAGGATGGGTCCTTACGCATGTGCATAGATTATTGGGGCCTCAGCAAGAAGACCATGAAGAACCGTTACCCCACCCACACATAGATGAGCTGATGGACGAGCTAAGGGAAGCGAAGATCTTCTCCAAGATTGATTTGCGTTCGGGGTACCACCAAATCAAGGTGAGGGACCCGGATGTCCCTAAGACAACTTTCAAGTGCCACTATGGGCACTTCAAGTTCTTGATTATGCCCTTCGAGTTGAGGAACACACCAGCCACCTTCCAATCTTGCATGAAGCACGTGTTTCTTGGGCAGTTGCGGAAGTTCGTGTTGGTATTCTTCGATGATATATTGATCTATGGCCAGACCTGGGAGGAACACTTGCAACATTTAGAGACAGTGTTGTGTATTTTGGAGGAGCAACAATTTTACGCTAAGTTGTCCAAGTGTGGGTTCGATTTGACAGAGATGCTCTATCTAGGGCACATTATTAGCAAGGACAGTGTGAGATTCCATGAGGAGAAGATCAGGGCCATCCGAGATTGGCCAGAGCTCTGGAATGTGACGAATTTGCGGGGTTTTGTGGGCATTTGTACCTACTACCAGAAGTTCGTGAAGGGCTTCTCGCGGTTAGCAGTTCCCCTCACTAATTTGACGAAGAAGGGGGCATTTGAGTGGACAGGTGGGGTCCAAGAGGCTTTTGAGCGCCTCAAACAGGTAATGAGTAGTTGCCCAGGGTTGGCACTCTCTGATTTCGCACAACCCTTTGTGCTTGAGTGTAATTCATCAGAGGAGGGTGTAGGAGCACTTTTGATGCAGAGGTGCCACCCAATAGCTTTTGAGAGTTGGAAGCTAATGCCCCACGAGAGATTGTACTCCTTGCAAGATAACTATCTCAGTTTGGGTATAGAATTTTTGGAGAGTACTATCTGGCTAGAATACTCCACATCTTTAGGTTCTGATACTACACCGCTTACGATAAGATGCTAGTCATCATGCATGCACTAGCCAAGTTCAGGAAGTACTTGGTGGGAAACAAGTTATGGGTCAAAACAGATCACAACAGCCTCAAATTCTTCTTTGAATAGAAGCAGTTGCATGAGAGACAATAGAAGTGGGTGAGCAAGCTCCAGGCACACGACTTTGACTTTGAGTATGTCAAAAGGAAGCACAACGTGGTAGCTAATGCATTGTCCAAGAAGCCAGCTACCCTTTCGTTGATGAGCATTACACCTTATTGGAGGGCACAGTTGTTGGTGGAGTATTCCATGGACCGATTTGCATGTGAGGTCCTTGACGGTGTAGTGGTGGATGACCGGTACAGGGTGATAAACGAGCTGATTTACTTCCGAGACCGGATTTATTTAGTACCTAGCTCCCAGTTGGGGGAGAAGATCCTGCGTGCAGCCCATGACTCACCATTATTAGGGCATCAGGGGTTTACGAAGACATACAAGACAATCAAGAAGCACTTTGCATGGAAGGGCCTTACGGATGATGTTCTGAGGCATGTTCAAGAGTGTGACTCGTGCCAAAGGAACAAGGGGAATTAAGAGAGCGTGTCGATGGATTTTACCACCGAGTTGCCCACAATGCAAGGCAAGCACTGCATATATGTGGTGTTAGACTGACATACGAAGTTTGCACACTTTTTCGACATCTCAGCCCGGTCCTCAACCTCACAGGTGGCCGAATTATTTTTTAGGGAGGTATTTCGGCTTCATAGTCTCCCAAAGACCAATGTCAGTGATCGGGATAGCAGGTTCATGGGAGGATTTTGACAGGAGTTGTTCCGACTAGTGGGAACAAAGCTCACTCCGAGCACCAGTTATCACCCCCAGACTGATGCGTAGATAGAAATAGTCAACAAATGGTTCGAGGTTTACCTACGTAGCTATGTGATGGGCCAGCAGCGTGCATGGATACGGTGATTACACTTGGGCGACTACTGCTACAACACCATGTACCACAAGTCCATAGGTATGTCCCCATTCAGAGCCTTGTATGGTTACAATACATTATCTTTTGCGGATGTGATGTTTGGAGACAACAAGGCCCCTAGGGCCAAGGATTGGATACAGGAGAGCCAAGATATCTTGAGGGCTCTCAAACATAACCTACAGATTGCTAGAACCAGCAAAATCTTTATGCAGACAGAAGCAGAGTAGAGAGGCAATTTGAGGTTGGGGACTTAGTCTTCTTGAGGCTCCAATCATACAGGCAGTCATCACTCAAGCAGAAAGGGGCCAAGAAGCTCAAGCCTTGCTTATATGGGTCATATCGAGTCACTAGCAGAGTCGGGGAGTAGCATATGAGCTGGAGATAATCTCGGGGAGTCGAGTACAAAACATTTTTCATGTGTCTTCCTGAAAAAGGCACTAGCACAGCAAGTGACCGCAGCTATAGAGCTACCACACATTGATGATGAGGGGCACTTAGTTCTGGAGCCAAAGGCTATTTTGGACACCCATGAGAAGCACTTGGGGAACAGTTATCAAGGAATGTTTTATCAGATGGAAGAACCTACCGATGAGGATGCCACATGGGAGGGAGAGCAGATACTTCAGCATCCTTCATTACAGTTGCTTGAGGACAAGCAACGTTTTGGCAGGGAAGACTGTGATATTCCCATTTAGCAATATTGCTAAGGGGAAATATCAATTTTGCCCAATTTTAGATAAATTCACACTTGCAGTTAGGAAGTGGGTTCAAAGGTCCCACATGAATTTTTGAGTTGAAGGGAAGCCCAAATATTAGAGAAAGGACGAGAAAAATCAAACTGTTGGTGGTAAGTGGGGGCCACCCATAGAGAAATATGGCCCGCAAGGAAAAATGCACTCATTGGAGGGAGATTGGTGGGGGAAAGTCGAAGTTGGGCCCACATGGGCATTTTGGAAGCTTTTGACAAAAAGAGGAGGCAATCATTTTTGGACATTCACGATTATTTGAGTTTTCTATCAGACTAGCACGCTTGGACATTCACGATTATTTGAGTTTTCTATTAGACTAGCACGCTTGAGCTAAAGCCAAGTCTGCAAGTGTTGTTGAGCACAAGACGTTTCCAAGCGAAAATCTCAATCCCTTGCTTCGGTGGACTTTGAGTGCCAGCCCAAGGAGTGACTCTCATCCTTTTCAGAACGATCCGGGAGTAGTGTGGCGTGAGTGTGTGGAGTTTCCAACAACAACAACGCAAGCACTTCACAATCCTTAGTAGTGTCTCATGTGGGGGTTGAGGAGAGAATGGAATTTTGGGCTGAAACTTGGAGAGGAGTTCAAGGAGGAGATTTGTTGGTGATTTCAGTCATTTTGGGGGGCATTCGGCAGCAGGATTATCATATGGGTCAAACTACCCAGCAGCAGTGCCATTGAGGGAAATTGGGCCGAAATTCCAAAGTCAGCAATTAGCCAATTCCCTCGTGTATTTTTGTGGGTATTTAATGGAGAGACCAAGGTTAATTCCTAGAATTTTCTAAGCACTGGAGGAGGTCCTAGCAGCTATTCTTCACAGCCAGCAACTCATTTTCTAAGCATTTTAGCACAGACCCAAAGGCAGAGTTGCCAGTACACTTGGGGGACTTCATCTTCATCACTTGGGCTTAGCTAGCTCGCCTTGGGCAAGCCTAGGTGCATACTTTCCAAGCACCCATTATAACCTCATGTTTTAACAAAAAATAGCTCAACATCGCAATTTTTGCCTCTATCTCATGTTCTGATTTGTAGGCAAATTTTTTGTGTGTTTTTCTGTATGCATGCTTTGTTTATTACTGTAAATTTTCCTTAGGAATATTACATCCCTCGAGGGATGGTGAATGCAACCTGGAGTAAACAGCTAACATAGCTCATGGAATTAAGTGATATCATCATCAAAGGTACTTCAAACCATAAACAAATCAAAGTGAGCCATATTCAATGGAACATAGCATTAAAGTATATTACACAAACCTCGTCATCAAATGCCTTTCTAGCTTAAGATTTGTAAACAAGTTACCCCACTTAAGTATGGAAGGCTTATCAATGGGCCCTATTAGTTACTTCCAACCTCACGAGGAGGAACACTTCCTAGGTGATGCATAAATCAAAAGGTGTAAGTGAAAAAGTGAAATGGTTTGGGGCTTAACTACATGGAAGATGCCATTGTGGTGTACCATCTATGCAGCCAATGTCATTGAGTAATATGATTGGAAGAGGGAGAAAACATGAGCCCTGAGTTACACCTTTCCTCGACCAATTTTTACCACCTCTCCAGTGCACCTTTTTTTCAAATGCTTTTCTTTATCTTTCCTTGCATAGCTTGGGTTACAAGCTCTGGGAGATGCAAAATTACCCCTTATAGATGTAACAGTTCATTTCTCATTGGGGGTAGAGCTCAAGTTAGGCTTTTTCACAGCAATCATTTTCCTTTTTCACTTTTTCTTTCAGTGTGGTTATTTAGGATTTTATTGTTCTTTCAACTGGATCAACCTCTTACGGCAAAGTCTCTGGGACCTTACTCAAGGACAAGGTACACAAGGGTAAAATAGTGTTATGCAAAGAAAACAATAAAAACAACACCACACAATTGAAACATTCAGTGCACACCCATAAAAAGTCCAGGGATAACCAACAACTGAGCTATTTTATTATAATTTGGGAGGAAAGTACAATAATGTGGAAGTGGTGAACCTAGGCTTGCCTCAATGGCAAGCTACAAGCACCAGGTGATAAATGCCAAAAAGCCCACGGCTGCAATAACCAACTCCAAAAAATTGTGTTGCCGCTTCAAAACTGCATTGCTGCCTGACTTCACCCCCTGATTTCCGCACTCTAGAGTGCCCAAAAAGTTATATAAAATTAGAAGCGCACTCCCTGCCAGAAACCCGGCAAAACCCAGAAAGGGTTTCCCTTGGTTCCAAACTTCAAAAATTGACCCTTCACAGCTTGGCCCTCTTCCAAATACGAATTTTGTTCTTGTGACTGCTCTTGTCAATCTCTGCACTCCAAACTCCAACAATCCTCCTCAAATGGCCCTCCAAATGATCTCTCAGCTCCCCAGCTCCAAAATGCCCGGAATAATGTTGCCCTAACGAATTTCACTCCAATCACTGTGCAACCCCTACGCAGTTGTTACTATCCCTGTTCTGTGTTGTTGTTACTCTCCTTGTTCTGCGTTGTTGTTACTCTCCCTATTTTGCGTTGTTGCTACTCTCCCTGCTGTTGGAACTCATCCTCGTTGTTACTTAGCCTCCTGTTGCTCCTGTCACTGCAATTGTAACTTGGTTCTGCACTATTGTTACTCTCCCTGTTCTACCCTGCTGCTACTCTCCCTACTACTGGAACTTAGCCTCCTTGTTGTTACTCAGCCTCCTGTTGTTGTACTTGGCCCTCCTGCTTCTACTTTCTTGTTGCTGTAACTCGGCCCTTCTGCTACTCCTTTCCCTGTAACTGTAACTCGACTTCTTTGTTGTTACTTCCCCTTGATGTTGTAATTCAACTTGTTGTTGTTGCAACTCGACTCACTGTTGCAGCTACGACTTGGAATGAAGTAGAACTCCCTCTTAGGGCTAGCACTCGAAGTCCACCAAAGCAAGGGTTGAGATCTCCGCTCAAAGACACTTGTGTGCTAAACAGCATAGTAATTAGGCTAAGCAGCTCGAGCAACTAAAGATTGAGTTCAATATGTGAAAAGATGATGAAATGAGGAGAGTTGCCTTGCTTATATAGATTTCGTGGAGCACTTTTTTCTCCATTTTCCCTCCATCATGGGTCCCTTACTTAACCATCAATTTCCCCTCCATGCAAATCGAACAAGGGAATGTGTATTCTCCTAGTGCGGGTGGCCCCACGTATAACTTAACTACATCGAAATAACTTCTACTAAGTCTAGCCTCCTAATAAAATCGAATGGGCCCCATCAAGTCCAAAATTGACCCCAAAATGTAGAAATTAATCATGTTCCAAAATAATTTAGGAAGGGACATTACAGTCCTCCCCTCCCAAATGTTGCTTGTCCCCAAGCAACTTCATTGTTGGATGCTCAAGTATGTGCTCGCCCTCCCAAGTAGAACCCTCATCTGGCAAGCTCCTCCAATGCACCAAAAATCACTTGTCCTCGGGCAATTTCTAAACAAGCATCCTCTCTATTTGTTGCTCCCCACTGTCACTGCAAAATGTGCTAGGGTCCCATATGTGCCACTGAATTGTCCCTGGCCTCTGCAGTGTCCTGATATGAAAGAATGCTTCAATACCAGGATCCCAGGCCATCTTGTCCAACATGAAGCTCCCCTCGCTCCACTCACTACCTTGCCCGGTGCAAGTACCAGAAGTACTCTGCTCCATCAGTGCCTCGCTAAAGGCCAATGGAAGATCTGTATGATCTCCCCCTGTAGTAGTCAACACATCCCTAAGGGTTATTGAGCTGTGAAGACGTGTGATGCCCCAGTTCCCTACTAGTCCCAATGTGGTGCCACCATGTTGATGTTGCGCTACTTTGACTATGACATACTCCCCATCACGCACAGACAATATCCTCCTCTCCTAGAACACAATGGTGGAATACTAATAGAGGTGAGACACATCCTTCCCAAACATCTCCATGACACCAAAGTCTACCCATCTAAATCTAACTCTGAACCGGTGCAACCACAAAGAAACCCTGCCTCGCCATCCAATGAAAGCCACTATGTACCCCCATGTACCAACCCCAGAGTGAATTAGACAACTCTCTGCCATGACTCCAACCATCACGAGATAGAGTGATCTATCAAACAACTGAATCACTGCATTTCCCAGTTGGACCTGCTACAACATAGCTTTGACAACTACAGAAATCCATCCATGCCTCATTTTTAGCCCCTGCATGTGATCGATATATAGGCTCCATATATCGTGGGATAATCTAATGCATGCTAATATGCCTTATACCAACCACTGTGTAGTACTGATGATCACTAGAAGCCATGTGTGCCAAATACCTACCTCTCAATGAAACCAATAGATGGGTATCCAATACTTGTAATCGACTCAGGGTATGTGTATCCATCCTGCTCCTGCCAACCATCGCTACTGGTTCAACCACACACCCTATGGAGAATGTGCCGACACAATACTGGGAATCCGGATACATACTGGACAACTGTCTTAGACATACACAGTATCCTCTGCTCATGCATGGTCCAGACATGCCCTGTGGAAAGAGTGACACATGTCTCCCCTGTGACCAACTCCCCAGGCATAGGATCAGTGATGAACAATATGCCATCCCTATCGGTGATCACCTCATCCCTCAAATTGTGGTTGTCAACCCGCGCACCAACCTACCGCTATGAAGTCTCTCCTCTAACGCACCAAGTGTCATCCAAACATCTCGGGTGAGCTCCTTGTTCCATGCTGTCCGTGCCCAAAGTCTCAAAGGACAACAACTAGATCGCACGTCTCTGTAAGTGATGTAGAAGAGTGTCAGGCGTGTGAGTCCCTGCGGATACCATCAAGTATCACTCATTTGTGTCCCCATTGATCCTGGGTGAACTAGTTCACACCCAAAGGTATGCCCAATGTCTCCGTCCATGGGTGTCCCTGTAGGCAACACTCCAAGACCTCATTGTGCAGCACCATACGCCCCTGCATACCACCGATCATTCTAACACTCCTGGACATGCAACTGTACACGGCGGCCTACCCCTATACAACGATAGATACACTCAGCTACAGTTATGCCCTCTTGTACCCTCCTACTTCCCACCTATGTCACTGCACCTATCACTCCCCGAAGGTACTCAATGCGATGTGAGGCACTCTCACTCCACAACGCAGTTCAACACACTATGGCACACCACCATGCATCTCCATGCCAACCTGCAAACCATTGCTCAATGCTAGATGCTACCACACATCCCTGGATGTGATGGCCTAGAACTATGTCTCTATGTGTCAGGCCATACCTGATTAGTATCCTCAACATCGCATCAATATGTCCGTCGATGAATGGATCTTCTCTCCAAATCCCCCCTGAGGGATCCGAGAAGTGACACTCTCTCTATGTGTCAGCAGTGATGCCACCACTACTTTGCTCCTCTGTGCCTTACACAAAAGTCAAGAGTCCCTAGCTCCATATAAGGCACCGTTTGGTGGCCCGCTAACACCACCTCCTCCGACAAACTCCTGCCAGAGTATGTTGATCGCCTAGTTATCACGTGTACAAATGCCATACCAAGAAAACCAAAAGAGTTTGTCCATAAACTAGTTGGCCACTGGTGTTGACTAAGACTCCCCTAACGAATGTGCACACTCAACTGCTAGGTCAACTGCACCATCCCGGTTGTAGTCAACCGACATACCTGGGAAATGATAGACAGCGCCACCTGGAACCCAATGCTAGTCTTGGCTGCCGGTATCCACAATGCCTGGAAGCTCCTGTTGAGCTACACCAAGGTCTACCACCATCTCCATAGCCCACTCCACAAGGTACCAACTCAGAATCTCTCGCCATCCAACTCCTGCACAAACTCCTGCACATAGAACAACCCCAACATACAGATGTTGCACCCTGTGCAACTCCGATCATCTCATCCCGCTATCCTGGTCAACACATGAAATCTGACTAGGTAGCTTTGTCTCTCTCTATCTAATGGGAAAAGGTAACCTAACAGTGTTGCCAGACCCGTCTATGTATGCACATAGAGGGTTGCTCTCATGCCCCAACGTGCACTCAAGCTACACCAATAAAGAATCCAACCGCTCCCCAACGTGAGTCAATTTGGTCGTGGACTCTGCACAAACCACTCGCATGCCCCCTAGCTCCTCGTTCTATTGTAGAATAGCTTCTCATACTAATGTGGCCTTCCTTTTTAATGCTAGAAGGTCAACTCAAAACTGATGGAACCGTCGCGAGCATCTATCACCAATAAACTTGCTCATGGCTTCAGATACCTCAACAATTGTTGGCATCTCATCCATGGGTGGCACCCCCTCAACAGATGGCTCTATGTGTGTAGCCTCTATCCTCTCCACCAAGTTGTCAACTGGGACTATCAAAGAAGTCTCTAATAAAGGTGACTCTTGCGCCACATCGGGTATATCGATGTGTTTCTCACCATCCTGTGGGCTCTCAACATCATACTCAACCTCCTCCTCAGGCTCCTGATATCTAAAGCCAGGTCTCCACTAGCGCCCCCTGGTCTCACCCTCTAACTGTCTCTGCCCTGCTTGCTCTTTTTCAGGAGATCTGGTGCCCTGATCTGGTCGACTTTCCCCACATGATGTGGATGGCTACAACCCCACAGCCTGCTCACCTCTAATGTCTCTGTTGTAAGGGTGAAGATGGGTTTGGTTTGTCGCCCTCCTCAATTGAGCCAACTTCTCATCATCTCAATGAATTCTACACTAGAATTCCCTGCATACTGGATTTCCCTTGAGCCATGGGTTTGTCTCCTATTCCACCCGTCACTGTGCACTCATACCCAAATCTTCCATGATCTTCTGGCTAGTTTCCCACAACTAGGCCAAGATCATGCTCTGATACCACTATAATGTTCCAAACTAAGAAGAATAGTGTTGTGCAAAGCAAACAATAAAAACAACCATACAATTGAAACATTCAGTGCACCCATAAAAACCATAAGAATAACCATCAGCTAAGCCATTTTATTATAACCTGGGAGGAAAGTACAATAATGTGGAAGTGGTGCACCTGGGCTTGCCTCAATGGCAAGCTACAAGCACCAAGTGACGAATGCCAGAAAGCCCACAGCTACAATAACTAGCTCCTCCAGAAAACTACGTTGCTGCTCAAAAACTGCATTGTTGCTTGACTTCGCCCCCTGATTTTTCCACTGTAGAGTGGCTAGAAAGTTCTATAAAATTAGGAGCACACTCCCTGCCAAAAACCCAAAAAACCCAGAAAGGGTTTCCCTTGGTTCCAACCTTCAAAAATTGACCCTTCACAGCTTGGCCCTCCTCCAAATACAAATTATGTTGTTGTGATTGCTCCTGTCAATCTCTGCGCTCCCAACTCCAGCAATCCTCAAAATTCCCTCCAAGTCATCTCCCATCTCCCCAGTTTCAAAATCCCCATGATAATGTTGCCCCAACTAATTTCACTCCAATCACTGCACAGCCCCCTATGTTGTTGTTACACTCCCTGTTTTGCGTTGTTGTTACTCTCCCTGTTCTGCATTGTTGTTACTCTCCCTATTTTGCGCTGCTGTTACTCTCCCTGTTTGTGCTACTGCTACTCTCCCTATTGTTGGAACTCATCCTCCTTGTTGTTACTTGGCCTCTTGTTGCTCCTTTCACTGTGGTTGTAACTCGGTTTTGCGTTGTTGTTACTCTCCCTGCTCTGTGCTACTGCTATTCTCCTTGCTGTTGGAACTCAACCTCCTTCTTGTTACTCAGACTCCTACTGTTGTACTCGACCCTCCTTCTTCTACTTTTATGTTGTTGTAACTCGACCCTTTTGTTGTTGCTTTCCCTGTGGTTGTAACTCGACCTCCTTGTTGTTACTTCCCCTTGTTGTTGTAATTCGACTTCTTGCTGTTGCAACTCGACTCACTGCTACTGGTACAACTTGGAACGAAGTAGAACTCCCCCCTAGGGTTGGCACTCGAAGTCCACCGAAGCAAGGGTTGAGATCTTCACTTAGAGACACTCGCGTGCTAAAAAGCACAGTAACCCGGCTAAGCACCTCGAGCAACTAAGATTGATTTTAATATGTCAAAAATTGATGAAATGAGGAGTGTTGCCTTCCTTATATAGATTTCGTGGAGCATTTTATCATCCATTTTCCCTCCATCGTGGGTCCCTTGCTTAAACATCGATTTCCCCTCCATGCAAATCGAACTAGGGAATGTGTATTCTCCTAGTGTGGGTGGCCCCCAAGTATAACCTAACTAAATCAAAATAACTTCTACGTCTAGTCTCCTAATAAAATCGAATGGGCCCCATCACCTCCAAAATTGGCACCAAAATGTAGAATTAATCTTGTTCCAAAATAATTTAGGAAGCGACATTACACAATGGCAAATCCTAGCAGTATACAATATTGAGATCATACTCAAGCAAGACTCAGCTCATGACATATTTCATGATAATACATGAATGCTTGGGTAGCATACCAGCGTATACTTCTACTTTAGGGACATGACAACACAGGGTATATTACAATACAAGTGAAATGACAATTTCCAACAATTATACTTTGGCACAACTCTATCTAAACCCTTAACTCAACCCAAATTTGCTCATGATAACCCTCACTGACAGGTATCATACTCACTAACTGACTAAAGTCTAACAGCAATAACAACTAGACTTAATACCAAGCATGAGATAAAATAATATGAAGCATCAAGAGAGCTTTACAAGCTACCAGCAAGGAGAAATCCATGAATACTTGGTGAAAAAGGAACCTGGTAAAATGCCATGTTCAAAAAAATCTACAACCTCCTCACTCTGAATTTTGTGCAATTCTTACCAGTGTTTGGAAGCTATAGTTTCTGGTTCATAAGTTGCTTGGCCCTCATTAGATTCGCATCTCGTATTGTCCACAGCAACTCACCCTTGTTTCACTGCCACACTGTTTCATACTTCCTTAAAACTAAACAGTGATCTCATCTTCAAGCTCCGATTCACAGCATACAGCTCATCTACAGTGATCTCATCTTCAAGCTCTAGTTCACAGCATACATCTCATCTTGTACACACAGCAAATATATACTTTGATGAAGGACCATATCATAATTTGACGTACATCATAAGAGACAAGTGCATTCAGCATTCTGCTATACATAACAATTTACTACAAGTATATAACCAATATTAGCACCCTCAGACATTAACCCGTCTTGTAATGATCCTAAATAGGAATGTAAGCGATATACAAAGCATGCAAACAATCTAACATTCAGAAAAACGAAATATACATTGAGCACCCATGGAAACACTAGAAATAGAGAACTGTTGAGCCATTTTATTATTTCTTCAGGAGAAAAATACAACAGTAAAATAGAATGGTGCACCTGAGCTTGTCTCAATGGACCAGCGTGACAAAACCCACGTGAGAAAATGTTGAACTGAAGGCTGCAACAACTGCTGCACCAAACTGAACTGCGCGGCCCCAGAGAATTGCTCTATCTGTTGACTTCGAAGGGCTGGAATCATTGTTTCCCGTGCTCAGAAAATTATGAGATTTCAACTCCTTGCTCCTTGGCCTAAACCCAGAGAAACCCATGAAGGAATTGGCCAAATGTTGACCTCGAAATTTTGGCCCAAATTGTCGTTAGCTCCTCTAGCTACCAACTGAGTTGGATCCCCTATTTGACCCCTTAGATCTGCCCAGAAAATTCTATAAAATCAGGAGTGTGATCCTTGCCCAAAACCCAAAAAGGGTTTCCCTTGGTTCCAACCTTCAAAAATTGACCTTTCACAGCTTAGCCCTCCTCCAATTTCGAATTCTGTTGTTGTCACTAATCCTCTCAATCTCTGCTCTCCCAACTCCAGTAATCCCACTCAAATGGCCCTCCAAGTTATCTCATACTTCTCCCAACCATCTCCAGCTCTACAATTCCTTCCTCCAACTGCCACGTGAGCCTAGTGGTGGCTCTCTGCACAAACCCTGGTTAATTGTAAATCGAACTGTTGGGATCCTGGCTCTATTGGCTCCAAAACTCACAAGAAAGACTGAACCTTTGTTTCTCTCCCAATCCTCTAACTCTCCCGACAAATGCTTGATCAATGATAGCTCCAAACTCCCCCTGCGTATTCTCCAGCTCACCAGAAATATGCACTCCCTGTTGTCGTTGAATGGTAGTGTTGTACACATTCCCGGAATTCCTGAAATACTTATGTAACTGCATCTCTAGGGCAGGCACGGATGGTCCCCTGAAGTAGAGGTTGAATCTCCCACTTGAGAGATTCATGGCTACACAGTCGGTTGACTCAGCTAAACAGCAGAGCGAACAATCAAGTAATTTTGATTGCAAGGTGTAAGAATGAATCCAAATGAGAGCTCTCTCCTCGTTTTATCTTTGTGGGCCTTCCATGCCTCATGTAGGCCCCTCCCTCTAGCTCTTCGAATTCCCTCCAAACCATTTGAATGGCCTAGTTCGAATTCCCACGTGGGTGGCCCCCACCTTCTACTAGCAACCAAATTAAGTCAAATTTCCTCCTAAGTCCCTAACTCGAAAATGTTGGGTTATTTCCCTTAGCCAAAATTGTGCAAAAATCTATGGAAACACCCTGTTACAAATGTGTTTGAGAAGGGACATGACATGTCTCCACGCACTCCTTAGCTGTTGAACTTCAAATTTCAAAGACTCCCTTCGCACTCCGACTAGTCGAACCATTTGTTAATAGCCATGGCACCATTCCATACCTACTCGCTATGGTCAGCTATAGGTGACTCGGTTAATTTTCGTTGTTGTGGTGGGTCCAATCTTTGTCCAACAAGGTAGCGATCAACTTCTGTTTTTACTTCTGTGAAGGGAACAACATAACCAATTGCTATACAGTTTCTTTCAAGCCCGACACCTTCACTTTCGGGTCCAGTCGCACAAGTAGTTGCCCCTCCACCAACATAATTTACGTGGATTTTGATTTGCCCATTGAAATGATGAACGAATCCGACGTAGCACCAGGAATTCTAGCTCTCTTTTGATTGATGTGTTAATGGTTGTTCTCTACAGGGCGTAAGATCGTAGAAAATTGGCTACGATCCGGTTACTACTGCGGGCCTGGAAATCATTGTGACCCGGATCAATGTGTGGCCCCACCTACAAGACGTGAGGCACTTGATCATCACACCTTCCTTTCCCGTGTCTGATCCGTTTCTCCAATGGTGGCCAATAACATGGTCTGGGCATGTTTAGATTCTACCGCAACCCCACTCGTGGATGATTATAGCAGCTCAAATGTCTGAAAAAAATCGACTGACTTTTGTTTTAACTTGACAATGGTTTACTTGCCCCAGTTATTAGTCAACTGTATCCAATTGATTTTAGTTGTTTTCAGTCAGTTTGACTCAATTCCAATAGGGATTTTACGTCGTCCATGCCACAGACTCCAATGAACAAGCTCCAATGGCAGTGCGCCATTTGTCAGCGCAAAAGATTACGGAACTGGCACAACAACGTAAGCTTCTTGCTCAGTCTCATTGAGTCAACACAGCTCGAGTTTGGTTGATAACACGACCCCTCCTTCGTTATGAATGACCGCTGAAAGAAAAAGTGTGTTTCCACAATTTGTATCAATGTGACTCAGCTGACAATTGCTAATTGCATAAGGAATTAATTAGGCTTCCCCTGCAATTTCACGGAGTTGAGGGCCCTGCGAATTTCACACGCTCAATAATATTTTAAATATTTGACTCCGGTTTGACCTGCGATTACATTCCCATGCTTCACGGTTACATTTCTTGGTTTTCTTATACCGATCAAAAATTTGCCAGAGATCAATGATAATATGCATAGATGAATCGCCTATTCAATGAAGAATTTACTAACAAGATAATTATTTCACAAAATAGATGTTTCTTCCAGAATTTGGCCCTGAGCGAAATGATTGGACCTTTTGAATAGTAGGTTGGTTTTTTGAGGAATGGCATGCCAGAAAAAATGAACAATTATTCTTTGGCAGATAGCCTTCTTTTCGGCACTTGGTGAATCACTTGATAATCCTCTGAAACCCTCAATCTAGACCTTCAAAATTGATCTGTAATAAACCCTCAGGCTAGCAAGAACACCAGCTCTGATACCACTGTAGTGTCCCAAATGAAAAAAATTTGGAACAAACCCTTCACATAAAAAGTTCATTCACTTACAGAAGATTGCCATGTAAAAACCCAAACAGATAAAAACAATGAACCAATTAATTTGCATGAAAATCTCATTAAAGGATCGCAACATGAAGAACAATGAGAAATGTAGCAACAAAATCCAGCTTTATTATATAGAAATAGATGCCAATACAATAGCTGGGAATAGCCCTCCGAGATAATAATGCTAATGTCGGCCTCCAAACTGAAACAAGAAATCACTACACCTGTGGATTTTGAATGAATCCACCAAGGGTAGATGGGTGTGTTGACCCTGCCGCCCGCACCTACCTACCTATTAGCGAGAAAAGCCTTCAACCCCACAAGGTGTGGTTGGTGGCAGGGAACTCAGAGAAGGGGTTGTCACACTGATCCCAACTCTCTCCGTTTTAGCTATCTCCTAGGTTAGCTAAGGGGGGTGGTCCCTAAATGGAAAGTTAAGCTAAAAGCTAAGATGTAAAGTTCTAGGAGAATTTATTAGAGTTAAATAAGATTGTTAATCTAAGATCTATAAGAAAAACATGATATAAGCAATAGCCATTAACCATACGATAAGCCTGAAACACATAAATGACCAGTGCCTTCAACACGTTGCTCTTTCAGAAATGAAAAGATTTTTATTTGTATTTCTTTTTATGCTCAAAATGAAAACAAATGCTTTTAAATGAAAGGAGAAAATTTGTTTTAACTTTTCAAAATAGAAACTAAGCTAAGGGCTCAAGAAACTCCCTCTTGAGTAAATCTTTTTGATGTCTTATGAGCTTTCTGGCTTGGAAAGCATGTGGGACCCTTGGTATCCTTGGAGGTGACTATTCCCGCCGAAGAAGTCCTCGCCCTCCAATAGAGCTGGCAACCTGTCCCTTGAAAACACAAAAAAAACACTTGCGAACGAATTGTTAATGCAAAAAGAGACTTGGCATATAGAGACCAAGTTGAGCTTGTCATTCAACCGAGAATGGACAAGCTACAACAAGTGTACAAAATATACCAAGCCCAGAAGAGATTTGAGATAGCTGCAGCTCTCTCCTCCCTAGACAATAGTGCCTTCAGGCCAAATGAAAAACAACTAGATAGCAAATGAAAATCACATGAATATTAAACGACACAAGTATACCTCATGTACCAAGGCATGCACCACAAGAGAAGCTGGTAACCCCAAAGACTTTTATTTATTAATGTAAATGCTGAGTACAAAATCTGGCAGAGTCTCCGCCAGCCCAATAGCTCGTTCTATATTTTAAATAAGAGCTCAAGGCTCATATAAATAGGAAAATGGGAGACAATTCCAAGGCAAATCAACCATGACAAGTGGCAATCAGGTGAAGATCCCAATGAAAAAATGAAATGACACATGTAATTTGATGACAATCCCAATGAAAAATGAATTTCCAAGTGGCTGCCATGTGTTTGCTGGCTGCCCATGAACTGCTGATAACTCACGTAACTGCTGATGCATATGCCTTAACTACACCTTAACTGCTGTTCACGTGACTTATAAACTGCTGTTTGAACCATGTGACAAACTGCTGGTTGAACTGCTACTCTAACTGCTGATAAACGCTGAATATGTTGTTGTTTTAATTGCTAACGGACTGCCAACGGACTGCTGTAATGGCCCACGTGTATTGATGCCCACGTGCACAAAATCTGGGCTGCGTACGGACTGTTTTAATTGGTGAGTGAATCTGCGTATTACCTTCCAATCTGCGTTGACTATTTGACTTGCCAACGTGGAGCTTTGATTTGCGTTGAAGTTTGAATGGGTATGCTGCCCTTTAAATCTCCGTATTACCTTTGATTGGGTCCACTTAAAAATATGCTCACGTACACATGCTATTTATATGCCAACGTAAATGCTGTGTACGTACTTTGCTGTGCCAGCCGGTATATTTTTTTTTTGGCATGTGCCTTTTTGGTTGGATGGCTGAGCTGGGGTGGGGTCCATACCCACTCATTAATTTTTACACTTTAAATCAAAAAACATTTAAATCAAAGTCATGACTTTCATTTGCCTTATGACTTCAACGTTGACTTTGACTTTGACTTTGGGTTGACTTTCTTTGACTTTGACTGGCTGTTGAAACTTTGACTTGAGGTGGGCCCCACATTGCTTGCCACATCATCCTTGATCATCTGCTTGACTTCCATGTCAAAATTTGACTTTTTTTTTACTTTGGAAAATTTTTTAAATTTTTCCAATTATTCATTTTTTTGAATTTTTTCTTCATTTTTGCCACTGTCACTGGAAAAATTGTCTTTTGAGGGACTCTGAGTCATTTTTTTACCCCCAAAGTAGGCTCTAAGAGAATGCTGGGCCTCTGAGGATGAATTTTGACTGGTCATACGCCCCAGGCATCTCCTAACGCCACTTATTTATGCCTTTATATAAAAAATAATTAAAAAATCCCGTTTTGCCGGAAATTTTTAACTATTAAAAAATCCTACTGAAACCTAGCCAAATTCCACGAAACTTTTCGTGTGATCTAGTATGGTAATATACATCGACCCTAGACACTAAGATGTGTCAGGGGCTCAACCTTCAAACCGTCACCT
>APFE031001502.1:0-43002 GCA_000404065.3 Pinus taeda | reverse complement strand
AGAAGCTAGTAACCCCAAAGACTTTTATTTATTAATGTGAAAGCTGAGTACAAAATCCGGCAGAGTCTCCACCAGCCCAATAGCTCGTTCTATATTATACAATAAGAGCCCAAGGCTCATATAAATAGGAAATGGGAGGAAATCCCAAGGCAAATTCCAATGACAAGTGGCAATCAGGTGAAGATCCCAATGAAAAAATGAAATGACAAGTGGCTGCTATGACTGTCCATGTGTGAAGATAACTACTGTAGAATAAACATGTGGCTGCCTTTGCTTTGCTGGAACTGCCCTTTAGACTGCTGATTAACTAGCTGTGTTTGCAAACTGTTGTGTAAATTGCTAAGTTGAACCGCTGTACGTACCAACTGCTATCCTCGTTAATTAAACTGAGTTTAATCATGCTCTTAACTGGGCTCACGTTGAATGTTGAAATAAATGTGTATGACTGTCCACGTTAATTAGCTGAAGACTATGCGTTAACTGAATTGGTGCTGCTGTTTTAAATTGCTGAGTGGGCCAGCGTATGGACTTTGCTTTACCTGCCCACGTTGCTGTTTGACTGCCCACGTATATACCTTTGACTGGGCCCACCGTAAATGTGTTGACTGCGTTAAGTTTATTGGCTGCCCACCGTAATGCTGGTTGAACCCACGTAGACTGCTGTAGCTCTAAAATCTGCGTTAATACCTTTGCTTTGGCCTACGTTATGTTGAGCTGGATCTTTGACCTGCGTTGAAGTCTGATTTGGTATGTACGATGTGCGTACGGCATTTTTTTTTTATTTGCTGAGTGAATGCGTACGGCTGTCCACGTATTTGCTGTGGGCTGAGTAATATGTGAGGTGGGGTCCACGTTAACTGCTCATTATTTTTTTAATTTCAAATTTGATTTACATTAAAACAAACATGACCTTCAGCAATACTTATGAACTCAACTTCAACGTGGAACTTTGACTTGCTTGGCACTTTGACTTTCTGTTGACTTTCTTTGACTTTGAGCTGAGACCTTTTGTGGTGGGTCCCACATTGCTTGCCACATCACCCTTGATCCTCTGCTTGACTTCCATGTCAAAATTTGACTTATTTTGACTTTGGAAAAATTTTTAAATTTTTTCAATTATTCATTTTTTTGATTTTTTTCTTCATTTTTGCCACTGTCACTTGAAAAATCGCCTTTTCAGGGACTCTGAGCCATTTTTTGTCCCCCAAAGTAGGCTCTAGGAGAATGCTGGGCCTCTGAGGATGAATTTCGACGCCCCAGACATCTCCTAAGGCCACTTATTTATGCCTTTACATAAAAAATAATTAAAAAATCTCGTTTTGCGGGAAATTTTTAACTATTAAAAAATCCTACTTAGACCTAGCCAAATTCCACGAAACTTTATGTGTGATCTAGTATGGTAATATACATCGACCCTAGACACTAAGATGTGTCAGCGGCTCAATCTTCAAATCGTCACCTCGGCTTTGGGGTGTGCACGAGTGAAAAAATCCAGAGAATTATCCGCCTCTGAAAAAGAAGGGAAAAGAAGGGATAATTAACCGGATAAAAAAAGCACTCCAAGGTGTACTCGTTTGCTGATCGAGTCCCACATCCTAGGCCTGTTACAAATTCAAGAAAATCATCATACTAGCATCACTTATTACAATTCCCCGCAGGGTGTGGAATCTGGGTACAAAGAAGAAAGATGATGAGAAGATAGAAGGAGAGTTAAAAAAACTCTGTTGACTGATGACATCTCTGATGGTACAAGTGTCTTCGGGATGATCCTTGGGCATGGAGTCGTCAAATAATCGTCAGGTGCTACTCCAGCAGTCAACAGAACCTATATGCCAAGTGATCCTGCACTAGTGGCCTCACAAGCTATGAACCCAAACTCCCGATCAAATCTCTCTGAGAAGATCTCTATCTTGGCAGAAGCTGCCATGGGTTTGTCTTTCCCTTTCTGTTCTTCTCCAAACACACAACAGCATAGTGTCCCAACTTTTGACAATTCCAACATTTGACTTTGGAATAGTCCTTCTCCTTGTTCTGTTGCTTGCCTTTACCTTTGCTTTTGCCTCCATTGTTGGAAGCTTGCTTCTTTGCTCTGCCCTTCTTGCCTCTTGCTAACAATGCCACATTGTCATCCTCCTCCACCTGTTTGGTTGCCCCAAAATGGTTCTTTCTGATCTCATTCTGAATGTAATCATCCCACAACCTCTCCCAATCGGGAAGGTTTTCCCGTGCAACAATGCCATCTACAAAATTCTCTCAAGTCTTGGGAAGACCATGCAAAGCAATTCTCACCAACTCAGTGGGTGCAATGATCTCACCTACGGCTGCCAACTCATCTCTCACTGAAGTGATCTTTGTGAGGTATGTTGTAGCACTATCAGAGTTAACCATTTTAATAGCCTTCAGTTTCTCCTTTAGGACCATTTTTCTGTTTTCATTTGAGCTCTAGTGAAGACTGGTCAAGGCTGACCACATCTCATGTGCATAAGTCTTTCCTCTCACATGAGGAATGACATGGTCTTTGATTCCTTCTAGAATCAATGTTTTTGTCTTAGCATTCTTTTTGTTAAACTCTACCAACTGTACAAGGTCAGCAGGTACTACTATTGGGTTCTATGTGGTATTTACCATAATGCCCCAGACTTTTGCTTCCTCAAAGATGCTCTAGATTCTCTCATTCCATGCACTGTAGTCGTTCTACCCATCCAACCTGTCTTCAACTCTCAAACCCAAAGACATGTTTCAATGTCCTACCAAATTGAAATTTTCAAATCTGTGGTAAAGGTTTTTGTTTTCTGTGTAAAAATCAGCATGCTGTAATTTTCACTTTGTTGTCCCAAACTGCACTTTTTAGCCAACCAAGCTCTGATACCATGAAGAAATTTCAACCCCCACTCTGGTTATCAGTTTTCCTTATCAATCCATGCATTTAATTTTAAATCCAAGCATGATAAAAATTCTAAAATTTAAAAATGATAATATTTTTCTGAAAACACAAATTTAGAGATTTCACAACTGCTGAAATTGTAGAAATAAAACACAACAAAATTATGACATCCACACACGGAAAATAACACAGTGATTTTTGGTCAATGTAACCCTAGAAAAACCCCCTACAACTCTTGGGGAAAATTAGTTTGAGAGCTCTTCTTTATTTCTGAAAATGATTTTACAGAGAAACTGAAATACACAGTAAAAATTCCAACAACCACAAATTACAACTTATCTCAATTTCCGTGCTTGAACTCCACCTCGAAAATTGTGCCAATCAGCAAAAAGCCAAAACAGAAATTTTTATAGCAATAAAACAACATTAAGTGTTGTATGGCCAACCTCGAAAAATGTGCCCAGAACTTGTTGTCCCTCTTCCTCGATTTTTGTGCCTTTCTCCTGTTGTACGGTTTTTCCTTGAGATGTGTGCCAATAAATGTTGTTGCCCAGATTTGCTGAAATGTCTTCTTGTTGCTCTCTTTCACTTCCTCACTGCTCAGAAATTCTCTCCTTGTTCTCTCTTCTCTTTCTCTCAAATGCTCATGAAAGAATGAATTGATATTTTCCTCTTCTCTTCTCCTTTTATTCTCTAAATGACATTTTGGGTTACCCTAAGGTCTAATGGCTGAGATTCATTTAAATCTAGAGATGAGAATAAATGTGCATTTAATTCTCACTTTCTATTTTTTAACTCACCCATTTAATTAAAGACCCACTTAGCCTTTTATTTCCATAGTCACTTTTTCACTTTCTAATTCTTCATTCACTTTATTAAAGTCACCTTTAAAGTAGAATGTAACTTTACCACTTATAAAATCACTTTTAAATTAAAGTGTAACTTTACCACTTATAAAGTCACTTTTAAATTAGAATGTAACTTTACCACTTATAAAGTCACTTTTAAATTAAATTGACTTTACCACTTATAAAGTCACTTTAGGAAAAAAGTAAAAAATAAATTTGGACACTTTTCCCTAGACCAAAGATCAAAGCCTTAGGGAACCACTTGTCCTCTGGTACCCAAATTTAACGACACCAAGAGACAACCCCTGATCTAATACTGAAGCAACACCCTCACATGTTTTTTCGATCCACTGAACAACCTGCCCAGTCTGCATTTGTATATCCCATCAAACTGAAACCATCACCTCAAGTATATCTCAACCCATACTTGACTGTACCCCGTAGATATCTAAGTACATGTCTCGTTGTTGCCCAATGTATTTTCTTTGGCTCCACCATCAATTGACTAAGAATATTTCCCGGGAAACAAATGTTAGGCCTTGTGTTGACCAGACACATAAGAGATCCAATGAGCTGCCTATACAAGGTTGGGTCCATTGTTGTGTCCTCCAATGCGTTTATCTTCCCCCAGTTGGTAATCATAGGCATAAACATGGGTCTATAGTCCTGCATCCCAAACCTCTTCAAGATCTCCATCGTATATCTCCCTTGGCCAAGGAAGATCTCCCCCTCCGTCTACCATACCTCCACTCCTAAGAAATAATGCATCAGTTCCAAGTCCTTCATCTTGAACTTTGTTGCCAAGTACCTCTTGCAATAATTTATGAGCCCTGATGACCTTGTCAAAAATAGATCATTCACATATAGTACGAGAATGAGCGGCTCACCTCTAACCATCAAATAATAGAGATTAGAATCTACCTCGCTCTTCATGAAGCCCATTTACTGCAAGTAGTTGTCGATCTAACCATACCATGCCTTAGGAGCTTGCCTGAGTCCGTATAGCACCATCTTCAACCTACAAACATGAGTATCCCTCCCATGTGTCTCAAATTCTTCTGGTTGTTCGATATACACCTCTTTTATCACCTCGTTCAAAAGAGTTGCGTAGACATCCATCTGATGAATTTGCCATCTCGTTTGTGTTGCTAATGGTATCACGACCCTAGTAGAAGTATATCTGGCTACTGGAGCGAAGGTCTCCACATAGTCTATGCCTTCCTTCTAAGAAAAACCCTTGGCCACAAACCTAGCCTTATATTTCTCCACACTGCCATCTGCAGCATACTTGATCTTGTAGATCCACTAAGAGCCAACTACGGACCTATCTACTGGTCTAGGCATGACCTCCCATACATCATTGAGCATGATCGAGCTATACTCCACCATAGCATCTTGCGACACCTGATGCTATGCAGCCTCCTAATAGCTAGAAGGCTCCTTGTCAATGACCTCTGTCACCAATGCCTTATACCTGTCTGGTTGTTTGGGCTCTCTAGTGCTAGCCCTAGGAACTTCAACGAACTCTTACACATCCTTCAATGTTTGAAGCACCTCCTTGTTTCTTCTTCTACTAGTGGTGGGTGGAGCTTCATGCCTTCATCCTAGCCCTTGCTACTTCGATTGTTGTGAACTCACTGGACCACCTGCACCTAAGCTAGTGCTTGTACAGGTAATTGTACTTGTGCTCTACTATCCCTGTGGTTGTTGCTTAGCCCTTGGAGCTTCTGCTAGCCCACTCTAATCATCTGCTAACAACTCGCGAGATTTTCTGAAGGCTTTCTCCTCTTGACATTTAACATCTCATCTCACGATAATCCCCCTGCTACTAGGAATGTAGATCATGTATGCCTTGGACGTTATGTTGTATCCAACGAAATGGCCCTTCTCTGCAGTTTGATCCAACTTGGTGTGTTTGTCATCTAGTACATGAAAATAAGCTATAATGCCAAAGATTCTGAAATGTCCAACATCTGGCTTCTTTCTTGTAAAAGCCTCTTCAGGTGTCATCTTCCACAATTATCAGTGAGAAACTCTATTATGAATATACACAGTTGTGCTACATGTCTCTGCCCAGAGAAATCTAGACATGTCTTGGTCATATAACATCACCCTCACTGCCCCAACTATTGTTCTATTCTCTCTCTACGAACCCATTCTACTATTGGTTGTATGGAGTTGTCCACTCTCTTTTGATACCCTCCTTCGCACAAAACCCCATGAAGGCTTTATCTGTGTCCTCACCTCCATTGCCTGTTCGAACCACCTTGATATTTTTTCCTGTCGTGTTCTCCACAAGAGCCTTAAATTCTTGGAAGCGACTGAAGAATTCATCATTTTTCTTCAAGAAATAGATCCAAGTTTTCCTAGAGAAGTCGTCGATAAAAGTTACGAAATACTCATAATCCCTAAGAGATTTTGTAGACAAAGGGCCACATATATCTTAGTGTATCAACTAAAGCATACCCTTGACTCTACTCTCACTCCTTGGGAATGTTGCTTTTGCAAACTTCCCAAGCACGCACCCTCTGCACACATCATCATGTTTCATGGTAACTTCTAGAACCCCTGTCACAGTCTCCCTGAGCAACTTGATTGCTCCATGATGTAAGTGCCCCATCCTCCTATGCTATAGCTCTCCCATGTCTCTACCACTATTGTTGCTAATCAATGCCTTTGGAGTATCAATCTGCAACTTATACAACTTGTTGCTCCTGATCCTAATCTATTTGACCTTTTTCCAACTCTAGTGTTTGATGTACACCTTTTGCCCAACAAAATATACATCGTAACCCTGGTCTTGAAGTGCAGAAACTGAAATCTGTTGATTTGGGGTAGCATTGGATGAGCTCTAGCCATGAAAATTGGTGGAGAGGCTAAAGCACATGAAATCTCCAAGACCCATAAATGGTTTGGGGAAATTCCACACGGTTAGAGAGATATTAAAATAATTAATATTTTTAATGGGTTCCTAAGTCTAAACTTAGGAAAATAAAAATATTAATGGGTATTAATATAAAACTAAGTGAGAATGTTCTAAAAGACATGGATCAAGCCAAATCTAATCTTAGCCGTTGATTAAAGATTTAATCTCGATCGTTGAAGACTAAACAAAAAAAGTATAAGAGGAGGCTTGAGGGTCAATTGGAGACACACCAAGATTGATCAGTCAGTTTGATTTTCTGGAGCAGGGTTGCTGAGAAAATTCAAACAAGTGATCTGAGTTGCAGCGAAGGGCAGCGAGTGCATAGCAGAGAGGCAGAGATAGTGTCGGAGAGCCAGCGCAGTGACAGAGGAGGCTATGCAGAGCCCCAGAGAGACTGCGCATAGGCTAGTAGGGCCTGCATGGGTGACGCAAAAGGCCAGAGAGCCAGCGCAGAGCAGTAGAGGGCTGACGCATAGGGTTTCAGAGCTACACAGAGGCCAGGACAGCTGACGCAAAGCCTCAGAGAAGCATTGGAAGGAATTCCGTGGAGCAAATTTGTTGAATTTTTGCTTCTGAAGAGAGGTATTACTACCAAATAGATATCTCTGTTGGGTGAGCCAGTTTGGCACCCTAGTTGTACTCAAGAAAGCTGTTTATTAATAAAAACCCTCAAAACTGCTGCCACAATTTTCCCAAGTTGGGTTTTTCCAGGGACGATTGTCCAAAAATAACGGTGTCCATTGTGTGTTTGTCTGTTATTTCAGTTATTGATCTGTAGATGGTTAAGACTTCATTTGTGTTTATTTTCAGTATTTATGTGGTTAGATAACTTGTTAAGGCATAAACAAGTAAGTGAAATAAACCAGATAATGCAGTATGAATTTCTAATGTGTTAGATTCAGAAAAATCAACATGGTATGAGAGCATTGCAGATCACAGTGGAGTTGAAAGCACCAGCTAAATCAGAAAATTTGCAGCAGAAACAGTTGTCTCGAGAGACAAAAGTTGTTCCTAAGCAGAAAGTAGCAGAGAAGGTGATGCAAAGGGCCTGCTTCATCATTTCGAGCCAGAGAGAGGGCCAACGCAGAGGCAAAGGAAGGCAAAAGAAGCTCACAAAGAGCCACGTCATCCTACTCAGTCAGGTAGGCTTGATGCAGTTGGCCAAAGGAGCGATTTAGACTTGCCAGGATTGGACAGAGCTAAGAGGCTCAATTTCTTCAGTTGTTGGGGCCTAAGGAGCTGTGAGCAGATTGTGGATTGGGAAGTTGGTGGGGTTTTGTTGCTGTCAAAACCGAACAGTACCTAACGAGACAGAACCAAAGTAGAGGAAAACGCTACCTTGAGAAATTTCTAGCCAAAGAAATCCAGATCCGTGTTGCAGGTGCATAGAGGATCGGAGAGGAGCAGTTCGACAGCTGGCAGGAGGATTTTCAGGAGGGAAATCGAGACTCAAAAGGAGTCTAGGAGAAGAGCAAAGATGTCAATGAATAAGCTGAGGGATTAGGATAGGTTGGACGGAGCTTCCAACTTTGTCATCTGGAAGGCCAGGATCCTGTCTGTTCTGGATACAGATCGCATCAAGGGCTTCGCCTTGAGAACCATGGCTATCCCAGTCAACCCGGCTAATAATGAAAGGTATGAGGATGCAATGGCCAAGGCAAAGTGCATAATCCTTGATGGGGTCAAGGATCATGTAGTTTAGCATATTACCAAGAAGAACACAGCAAAGAAGATGTGAGATACCTTGAAGACATTGTATTAGTGCACTTCCGTGTAGAGGAATATGCTACTAGAGAATCAGCTGCAGTCGTATCAGAAGCAAAAGGGGGAGAAGATAGATCTATACCTCGGCAGGTTGCAGGAGATTCCGGACCAACTTACTTCCATAGAGGCCACGCCGGATCAGGAGTTCATGGTGAGGACCGCCCTGAGTGCAGTCTCCAAGGATTGGGAGACAATTGTCCAAAGAATTCTGGGCAGAGCTAATCTGCCAGGATGGGAAGAGATGCGAGCAGCGTTTTGCCAAGAAGAGATCAGACGACTGACCATGGCGAGAAGTAGCAGCAAAGGAGGTCGAATCAAGAAAGAGGAGGAAGAGGATGTAGCTCTGGCATTTGAAGGACAGCAAAGGAAGAGAAAAAAGGACATCTCCAAGGTAAAGTGCTTCCATTGTGGGGAGCTAGGTCATTATGCAACCCGTCCTAGGAAGAAGAATAAGGGAGAGGTTTCTGACTCCAAGACAGCTCCGGATAAGGTGGAAAAAGAAGTTGAGATGGATGACCACCGTGCCATGAGTGCTCATGCACCTCTAGAGAAGAAGTGGGGTGACATAGAGTTGTAGTCAAGAGGACTACAGTGTTGGGTTGTGTTATATTCTTTCCACAACTAGTCCACGTAGTTAACCAGGGGGTTAGAAGGGGGGTGGAGGCCCTCCTTCATTGCGTCGATTGCATAGCGAGGGGAGTCACAGGGGGTTTGAGGGTGCAGGGAACCCCACTCTATGGGGTCCGCGGCAGCACCCCGGAAAATTTTGGTTTTGGACCCTATGTTAGGTTGGCGGACCTACCTATGGTTTTGTGCATGATTTTTGTACATGGTTTCGGACACGATGGTTTTCGATCCATGGTTTTGGACGCGATAGTTTTTGGTCCATGGTATTGGATGCTTCCGCATGTATCAATATGTATTGTAACATTGAAAGGAACATAATGAAAAATCGAGTTGGTAGTCCTGGTTTTGGAATCCAGCGGAAAATCCGTGTATATGTGTTTTGTGTTATGCTCTCGCATTGTTTATTTTCTGTGTTTTAGAATTCGTATGCAGATAATTTTTGTACAGGGTTAAAACCTACATACAGAAGATGAGAGGCAGAATCCTTGAGGTACCCAAACTCTTGGATCATATTCGGCTACGGGAGCCCCAAATGACAGTAGCAAGATGACGGATATCAGTACAAGCAAGGTGCAAATGGAACGACAAGGCAGTGCTAAGGTGCAGTGGCCTCTGGTAGCGCAGAGATGGTTGCAGTAGTGCGAGAGGCACAGAGATGTTGCAGCAGCACAAAGGCAGCAGAGAGAGCACAGGATAGCAGCAGAGGTAGCTTCAGCATCAAGGAGCTTCTAACCTAATAAGGATGTTAGTAATTGGGTAGATCAGTTACTTACTTCTCAGTAACTAAGTTGCAGTGCAACGATTAGTAGTGGTAGTGCTATGGGCAGCACGATGCAGCATGATGAGAGAGAACTGCAGTGCAAATGCATTGTTGGCAGGAAGGACCAGCAGCAGCATGGATGCAGAGGGAGCTGCAGTACAGATGTAGTAGTGGCAGTGGCAGAGCCATGGGCAGCAGTGCAGAGGATGTTGGGCAGCAGGCCAAGGATCAACACAGGCACAGGTGCCAAATGATCAGGGTGATGTTCAGTGTTGGAGCATTACTAAAGCACATTCCTCGCTAAGAGAGAGTGTTGATTTGGGGTAGCATCGAATGTGCTCTAGCCATGAAAATTGGTGAATAGGCTAAAGCACATGCGATCTCCAAGACCCAACAATGCTTTAGGCAAATTCCACCCGTTCAAGAGATATTAAAATAATTAATATTTTTAATGTATTCCTAAGTCTAAGCTTAGGAAAATAAAAATATTAATGGGTATTAATATAAAACTAGGTGAGAATGTTCTAAAAAACATGGATCAAACCAAATCTAGTCTTAGTCGTTGATTAGAAATTTAATCTCAGTCATTGAAGACTAAACAGAAAAAGTATAAGAGGAGACTTGAGGGTCAGTTGGAGACACACCAAGATTGATTAGTCAATTCAATTTTCTGGAGTGGGGTTGCTGAGAAAATTTGAACAAGTGATCTGAATTGTAGCGAGGGGCAGTGAATGCATAGCAGAGAGGTAGAGATAGTGTCGAAGAGCCAGCGCAATGACAGAGGAAGCTATGCAGAGCTAGTAGAAGCCACACAGAGGCCCAGAGAGACTGCGCAGAGGCTAGCAGGGCCTGCATGCGTGACGCAAAAGGCCAAAGAGCCAGCGTAGAGTATTAGAGGGCTGATGCAGAGGGTTTCAGAGCTACGTAGAGGGCATGAGGGCTGATGCAGAGGCTCAGAGAAGCGTTCGAAGGAATTTCGTGGAGCAGACTTCCTGAATATATGCTTCCGAAGAGAGGTATTACTACCAGATAGATATCTCTGTTGGGTGAGCCAATTTGGCACCCTAGTTGTACTCAAGAAAGCTAATTAATAATAAAACCCTCAAAACTGCTGCACCGGTTTTCCCAAGTTGGGTTTTTCAAGGGACGATGGTCCAAAAATAATGGTGTCCCTTATGTGTTTGTCTATTATTTCAGTTGTTGATGTATAGATGGTTGAGACCACTATTTTAAGAATCGGCCAACTCAGAACCGACTCAACCGGGTTGTGCCAAGTCAAGCCCTCACTGGGTCGACTTGACCATCAAACCGGTAGACAACTCGGCCGGCTCAATCATAATCCGGCAGGCTCAATGACAGCGGCCCGATAAAAAAAAAAAAAAAAAAAAAAAAAAAACAAAAACAAAACAAAAACAAAAAAAACAAAAAAAACAAAACAAAAACAAAACAAACAAAACAAAACAAACAAAACAAACAAAACAAACAAAAAAAAAAAAAAAAAAAAAAAAACAAAAAAAAAAAACAAAAAAACAAAAAAACAAAACAAAAACAAAAACAAAAAACAAAAACAAAAACAAAAAACAAAAAACAACAAAAAAACAACAACAACAACGATTTTTCTTTGAGGAGCTTCTTGGGCAGCCATTTGGATGAGCATTGAGGAGTTGGTTTGTTGAAGCAACCTTGAGGAGGTAGTTTGAGCGTATTTTTTTCACTTGTAAAAATATGTTTTTGCTTATTAATTTTTATGTGCAAATCTAGAAATTGAAAAGAGTGTTTTTGTGAAAGGAATGGACATTGAAGTAATGCTATTTTTTTCGTTTTCATTTTCAGATTTTTTGCTTTCATTTCCCAGTCAAAAAATGGCACCTAGTGTGAAAAATGCTGCTTGGGCATATGTTGAAATGGTTGATAGTCAAATGCATTGCAAATTTTGCCATAGAAAAACTAAGGAAGGTCCTGGGGGCAGTAATAGGTTGAAACAACACTTGGCAGGGAACACTTGGCAGGGATTAGAGGCCAAATTACTCCATGTGAATCAGATGAAATTGGGGAGATTAGGAAGGAATTGTTAGCCAACTTTGAAAAGTTTAAAGAAGAAAAGGCTACGCAAAAAGAGTTAGAGGCTGAAATTGGGAGGAAGAGGAATATACAAAAAAAGCTGGCTACCAACCCCCATTTTGATTTTGAGGATTCTTCCTCTATCCCTTGTACTGATGCATCCAACCCTTCCGATATGTTCCTCCCTCTTTTGAGTCTATTCAAGAAAAGGGTAAGGGTAAAATGAAAAAGAAGGGTGATATGAATATCAAAAGTTATTTCACTGTCACACCCTCCTTTCCATCAGATGCACATGGTCCTCAAGCTAGTAGAACTTTGCAGCCCACTTTAAATGACCATTGGAAGAAAGAATTGAGGGAGATTGCTTGTGATTACATATGTAGATGGTGGTATGATGTTGATATCCCCTTTAATGCTTCTCGTCCACCATATTATGAGCCAATGTTTGATGCCATACATGCTGTTGGAAAAGGCTTCAAAGGCCCTACTATGCATGAGATAAGGGGTTATCGTTTGCAAAAGGAAATTGCCTCCATTAATGAGTATTTGAAAATTTTCAAGGACTCATGGACAAGAACAGGATGTACCATCATGTCAGATGGATGGACTGATCAAAGAAACCGTACCATCATAAACTTTCTTATCTTTTGCCCACAGGGAACCATGTTTCTAAAATTAGTTGATGTATCTGATAAGGTAAAAGATGGACAATTGTTGTTTCAGCTATTGGATGAGGTTGTTGAGGAGGTGGGGGTGGCTAATGTTGTTCAAATCATCACAGATAATGCCTCTAACTATGTTCTTGTTGGTAAACTGTTAGAGGAAAAACACAGAACCATCTTTCGGACCCCATGTGTTGCACATTGCATAGACCTCATGCTTGAGGATATTGGCAAATTAGATTGGGTCAAAAATACTGTCGATCATGCCAAAAGCATAACAAAATTTATCTACAACCAATACATGGATTTTGAGCCTGATGAGGAAACACACAGGGGACGGATATTATTAGGCCTGCCATCACTAGATTTGCTACTCATTTTTTGACATTGCAATCTATGCTTTCACAACATAGAAACTTGCAAAAGATATTTTCCAATGAAGAATGGAATCAAAACCAGTGGTCTCACAAACAGGAAGGCAAAGAATTGAAAAAGAAAGTTAATGAAGAAATATTTTGGAGAAAGGCAGCAGAGATTGTGAAGCTTGTTGAGCCACTGGTTAAGGTGTTGCGGTTGGCGGATGGGGAAAGATTGGCAATGGGCTTCATTTATGAGGCCATGGATCAAGAAAAGGAGCAAATAAAGACGGCATACAAGGATAAAGTGGCTAAGTATGGGCCCATTTGTGCAATAATTGACGAAAGATGGAACAATCAACTCCATCGTCCTATACATACAGCTGGGTATTTTTTGAACCCACGGTATCATTATAAAGCTAAGGTGACAGGAGCTTTGAAGGGGAAGGTTAGAGATGGATTGATTGATTGCATTAATTGCATGATCCCATTGGAGTGTGATCAGCTGGAGATACACCGACAGGCCACAACCTTCAGCAATGCCTCAAGTACCTTTGGGAAGAACCTAGCAAAGATTGCAAGAGAAGCAGATGAGTTAGGTAAACAAAAATTTCAATTTTCAAATTCTTAATACTTATTTTGTTAAATCGTTTATAATTTGAAATTTGGATATAATTTGTAATTTTGTTGAGCTAACTCATTACACTCCTATGTTTTTTGTAGCACAATGGTGGGAGGATTTTGGTAGCCATTATCCTGAATCGCAGAAGTTTGCAATTCGTATTTTGAGTCAAACTTGCAGTGCTACTGGGTGTGAGCGTAATTGGTCTGTCTTTGAGAGGATTCACAAGAAGAAGAGAAACCGTTTGGATCAAAAATGGTTAAATAATCTAGTCTGTATCCAATACAACCTCTGGCTCAGACGCAACCAATTGTTGAACACAAGACCTTATTCAGATCCCATTGTGTTGGAAGACATTGATCCAACATCAGATTGGGTAGTGGAGAGTAATCCAACAGAGTTTGATTCTGATGAGGATCTTGATTTGGATTTACAGGTGGAAGCATCACTCGAACATAATGTTCAGTTGAATGCAGATCCTGATCCACTTGTACCAGCCTCAGGGCCAACCCCAAGTCCTCCAGTTGCAGGCACTTCCTCTACTCAACCACGACAGAAGCGCATATCTCATCTATCTCATCTTACAGCTGCTGCACAGCCTGCTAGTGCTACCACTTCTACAGTTGCAGTTGGAGATGACGAGGAGGAGGAGCCATGGGCTGGCCAGTCTGACTATGATCTAGAGGTTGAGTCAAATGATCTTGGCTCCTTTAGCAATAGCCAATAGTACTGGTCACAGTTTACTTTTGTTGTAGAGGCCATTTCTAGCTTCCTTGGTTATGTGTTTTTGTTTTGATCTCTATATCATCATCATGTATGTATTGGACAATGCACTGGGTGCCATTTTGATACAATGGATATATTCATGAGCCTACTTTGAACATATGTTGTCTTCTATCTATTTTCTAATGATATGTGTTTGGAAACATGAATGAAAATCTTTAAAATTATGTTTTCTTATAATAATAAAAAATTATTTAATGTACTTTTTACAACGACCGAGTCACTGAAATCGAGTCAGCGAAATCAATACCGAGTCGGAGTCGGAGTTGACCCTCAACTGAGTCAGAGTCGGAGTCGAAGTTTTAAAACATTGGTTGAGACTACATTTGTGTTTATTTTCAGTATTTATATGGTTAGATAATTTGTTAAGGCATAAACAAGTAGGTGAAATAAACCACATAATGCAGTAGGAATTTCTGATGTGTTAGATTCAGAAAAATCAACTGTTGATTTTGGGTAGCATCAGATGTGCTCTAGCCACGAAATTTGGTGGAGAGGTTGGGGCACATAAGATCTCCAATACCCAGAAAGGGTTTGGGCAGATTCTAAACAGTCCAGGAGATATTAAAATAATTAATATTTTTAATGGAGTCCCTAAGTCCAAACTTAGGGAAAATAAAATATTAATGGAAATTAATAAGAAACTGTGTTAGAATGGTCCAAAAGACATGGATCAAGCTAGATCTAATCTTAGCCGTTGATTAGGGACTTAATCTCGGCCGTTGATATGTCAACAGGAAAAATATAAGAGGAGGCTTGAGGGTCACTTGGAAAAGACACACCAAAGTGATCAGTCATTCTATTCTCTAGAGCGAGGTTTGCTAAGAGAGATAGAATTAGTGATCGGGAGTTGCAGCTGAGGGGCATTGAGTACAGAGAGACAAAGAGGCAGAGATAGTGCAGGGAGAGCAGCGTAGTAGTCGGGGAGAGTGATGCAGAGCCAGTCAGGGCTCACGTAGGGCCACGCAGAGGCAGCCGACAGCTATGCATAGCCTCAGAGAGGCCAGTGTTGCTGACGCAGAGGGCCAGAAGGCTAACGTAGGGCCTCCTAAGTTTGACGCAAGGCCAGCGCTAGGCAGATAGGGGCTGACGCGGTCCAGAGAGAGGCTGACACTAGGGTTTCTGGGGCAGATTGGTGCTGAGGAGCTGCCGGAAGGATTATCCAAGGTTTTAGCCAGGAGATTTGTCAGAAACTGAGAGGTATCATTGCCAAGGAAACCTCTGTTGAGTAGGCCAGTTTGGGCACCCGGATTGTACTTTGATATTGCTTTATAAGAAAACCCTCAGATAGTTGCACCGGTTTTCCCACATTGGGTTTTTCCAGGGACATTGGTCAAAAAATAATGGTGTCATATGGTGTGATTGTTTTTGTTTCCTTTAGTTGTTGATCTGTAATATGTTGAGCATGCACTAGTGTTTATTTTCAGTATTTACATCGTAAATAACTTGTTAAGTAAAATAACAAGTAGTGAGGAATAAATCAGATATAGTGCATGGAGGGTTTTTAACTAAGTAAACTTAGAAACTTCAACATGGTATCAGAGCATGATTGCCAATCACAAAAGGACTAAGGACATTAGCCGAGTGGAGCAATAGCAGCAGGAAACAAATGTCCTAAGGTGACAGAAGTTGTTTCTAGCAGAGCAGCAACAAGGTAAGGGTGACACAATACCTGCGTCATCAAGGGTGAGCCGGGAAGAGGTAGCGCAGAGGCTAAGGAAGGCAAAGGGAGCCTCACACAGAAGATGGGAGGGCTGACGCAGTTGGCTGAGGAGGCCGGGTTGCTGGTGTCGGGATTGTGCAGAGCCTAGGAGCTCACACCTTCAGGTTGCTAGGGTTTAAAAGGCTGTGGGAATATTGCAGAGTGGAGCTAGTGAGGTACTGTAGTCAAAACAGTGCTTCACAGAGCAATGCCAAGAGGAGGGAGTTGCTACAGAGGGTTTCTAGCCAAGGAACCTGGATCAGTGGTGCAGCTGCACAAGACGATTAGAGTAGGGGGCATCTCGACAATGGCAGAAGGATTTCCAAGAGGGAAGTCGGGACTCAGAGGGAGTCCAGAAGAGAACTTCCAGATGGGAAGTAGAGACTGGGAGGAGTCGAACAGAGAACTTCCAGAAGGGAGGTAGAAGAGCATCATGGCACTACACGGAGTAAGAGACCAGGATAGACTAGACGAAGCGTCGAACTTCGCAGTCTGTAAGGCCAAAATCTTATCCGTACTTGATAGAAATCGTGTCAAGAACTTCGCCTTGAAGGTAATAGTTATCCCAGTCGACCCCAATGATAACGACAAGTACGAGGAGGCAATGGCGAGGGCCAAGAGCATCATCCTTGACGGAGTCAAGGATCATGTAATACCACACATTGCCAAGAAGGAAACGGCATATGAGATGTGGGAGGCTCTCAAGAAATTGTACCAGCATACTTTTGTGCAGATAAGAATGCTACTTGAGAATCATTTGAGGTCGTATCAGATGAAGAAGGGAGAACCGATTGACACCTTCCTCGGAGGACTGAATGAGATCCGAGATCAGTTGACTGCTACAAAGCCACGCCAGATCAGGAGTTGATGGTGAGGACAACCCTGAATGTTGTCTCAGAAGACTGGGAGGTATTTGTCCAGAGTATACTGGGCAAAGGAACTCTCACACCTTGGGACGAGATGTGGGCGGCTCTTCGCCAGGAAGAGATCAAACGACAGTCGAAGACAAGTAGTAGCAGGAAGGGGATCAAAGTCAAGCAGGAGGAGGAAGATGTTGCCCTAGCATCTAAGAGAAAGCAGGAAAAGCGGAAGAAGAAAGATCTCTCCAAGATCAAGTGCTTCCACTGTGGGGAGATGGGTCATTATGCAACCTAGTGCCCAAGGAAAAAGAATAAGGGAGAGCCTTCCGAGACTAAGGCAGTGCCAGCACGGGAAGAGAAGGAAGTTTTGACAGACGATGACTATGCCATGAGTGCACATGCACCACTTGAGAAGAAGTGGGGAGACATCGAGCTGTAGTTAGACGAACTACAAGCGATGAGGGGCAGGATCCTCGAGGTACCCAGCCTCTTGGATTAGACCTTGCTACGGGAAGCCCGACGAGGAGTAGTAGGACTGGCTAATGTGGGTAGAGACGGATGCGAATGGAGCGGCAGAGAGAGCTACAGTGCAAGAGTCCCGAGACAGCACAAGGCTAGCAGGCTGCAGTAATGCAAGAGGCATAGGAGTGTTGCACCAGTGCAGGATGGCACAGAGAGGTGTGCAACGGTGCGAGATGCGGGAAATTGTTGCAGCAGCGCAGAGGTCAGAGAGGGAGCACTTATCAGCGACAGAAGGAGCTTCAGCATCAGTGGGTCTCTCCAGCCCAACAGGGGGGTCAAATTGGGAGATCAGTTACTTACTTCTCAGTAACTGAGTTGCAGTGCAGTAGTGGGCAGCACAATGCATGATCCAAATGGATCCTAGAAAACCCTCTAAGTCTTCTAAAGATCAAATCTATCGCATGAGAAGAACTTTTAGAAAAGTCGGATAACACTATCGGAGGCAAAAACATAAAGAAACCAGTGAAATGAAGCCTATCGGAGGTCAACGGAGCAATGCACAGGAGTCCTCGGAACTGGCCGATCAGCAAATCGCAATCGGTGGTGGCAAGCGAATACCACATGGAATATGCAACAGCGATCAGCGGGGTCAACGAGGACCGTCGATCAAGAGCGCAAATCAATGGCCCAAGTTGAATCGCCATATCGCGTCAACAAACCACAGAGGAGCGCTTACAAACGGCCCGTGGGTATGTGCGATATGCGATTGCGATCAATCGCATTGCAACATCGCATCGGAGCATTACAATGGAGAAGGGCCGATATAAACATAACTCGTGATAGCTGGACCCGATGGAGATATAGGTGATATTTCATATATTTTGAGATTCGGAAAATGACATTTTCCTTTGCATTTGCGTTTTTCATTAAATAAACGAAATATGAAGGAAATGTGCCGATGCAATGAAACCGAACCCGAAAGGGTTTATGAATGCAAATATATAATATTTCAAGTCCGTCTAAAGCCATTTTAAGGGGTTTTTCAATGTTTTCATGTTTTTTAAAATACAAATCGAAATCACGAAACAAGAGGGATTTCGAGTGGGCCATAGGCGGTAAGTGGTTTTGGCCGGGCTCCACTCGAGCCCAGACACTAGTTGCCACGTGTCCAGGCCCTGGAGAGAGAAAACCATCCTTTTCGGGCAGTTAACCTCCGTACGAATGAGCCGCCTGAAATGAACCTTAGCCGTTGGATCAAGATCTCTCAGATCAACGATGGGGATGCGATAAGCAATATAAAGGCGGACCAAATAGCAGTTATAAGGCAGAATCTATAATAATTCAAATCCGATAAGCGGCAGTTTGGAGGATTTTCATAGTTTTTAGTGTGTTTCTCTTTGTAAACAGAGAACGTTGTTTCTGGGAATTTCAAAGGCCTGATGACCCATTCCGTTATAGAACAGGTGGCCACCATCCCTGAAGGCGTTTAGCAATGATTGCTAATGCTCAGAAGGGGATCTGAGCAGACAGAGGCCGAGAAGCCAGAATATCGAGAAGGAGAAATGAACAAACAGCGCCGATTGGCTTTAAAGCCACAAACTACCAAAAACAGAGAAGCAGTGTTGAGACAAAGCGCAAACAAAGACAGAGAGTCAGTGAGGAGAGTCTATGTACTTAGAAAGACTTAGGGGATCCAAGTAAAGCCTTGTTGTTTGTATCTGTTGTGTGAGACTCAAATTGAGCTCACTTTTGTAAAAACTCTGCTTCTGAAGACATAATAGAGAGGTCACCACCGAAGGTTGGACCAGGAGACGTAGCCCAGGAGTATTGGGTGAACTCCTTATTAAACTTGTTGTGTTTATGTGTGTTTGCCTATTATGCTCTTTAACTGCTTCATTGTCTATGTATTTCGCAAAGTAACAGAGGCAAATCCATGCACATGAGTCTGTAATACCTTAATAGTTGTCTAAGATCTCATTATCAGATCAAGTGGTATCATAGCTTTAGATTTGCTAAGGTTAGAAAAGCTTGTGCTGGATTGTTGAATGCTAACTAGGTCAAAGCTCAAATTAAGAAAAGGAGAACTGGTTGAGGCTAACCCAGAAATTGGAAGAGTCTATCCTAGGAGGAAAATGGCAGAAGAAATTCCCTTGGAATCAAACTCTTAGTTCATGGACAGTTTCATGACCATGAGAGCCATGGTAGAAGAGATGTATCGAGAATTTAAGAAAGGTCGAGGTGAAAGTATTTCAACCTCCAAACAAGACAAAGAAACAGAGGAACCTCTTCTAGATGGCCATTCAGAAGGAAAAGGGAAAAGGGAAGAGCCTCCTCCATCAACACCTCCTTCTAACCCTGAAAATAAAAAGAAGAAAGCATCTTTGATTAAATTAGATGTAAAATTTGATTTGCCAATATATGATGGAGAATTAAATGCAGAAAAGCTAGATAACTGAATTAGACAGATTGATGTATATTTTAGGGTGCAGAACATCGATTCAAAAAGGAGAAAGATTCAGTTGGCCAGCCTTCGCCTTGGAAGAACTACCCTAGTGTGGTGGGAAGGCAGGACACAAGCTGATTTGAAAAAGCATGGTAAAATTATTTCTACCTAGAGTGAATTTGTTTATGCCATTAAAAAAAATTCTATCCACTAGCTTATATGCAGCAAGCAATGATGAGTTGGCAAACTCTTCGCCAATTAAAGGCGCAAAGTGTACAAAGCTACACCCAGGAATTTAGAAAAAGAGCTTTAATTCTAGGCATTTCTCTAGACTCACCCGAAACTTTGCTGAAGTATATAGGTGGTTTGCATAACTATTTGAGGCACACCATTCTCATGTTTAACCCTACTAGCATAGATGAGGTATCAGTTCCGGCTACACATCTGGAGGCTAGAGGCAAGAATGTGAACCCAGAGATTGGGGGATCATCAAAACCCACTGCAAGCAAGAACAAGGAAAAGAGGAAGCAGAAATGGAAGGAGGGGAAGGCAAACGTTATACAGAAAGACAAACCTTCATGCACTCACTGCAAGAAGGATGGACATGATGATGAACATTGCTGGTCTTTGCATCCGAAGCTGAAACCCAAGAAGTTCGATGGCAAGAAGAAGAAGATTGCTACTGCTATTCAGAAAGAGTTGGAGTCAGACTCATGTGATGAAACAACAGCCACAGCCACAGCTATAAATGGTAAAAATTCTGAACCATCTACTAGTAATTCTGCACAATCTATTGATAATGAAGAAAAGGAGAGGAAAAGACATGAGCTTTTTCATATTAGAGTTATTTCCAAGCATCAAAAGTTTGATACTTTATTTGATTGTGGATCACAAGTGAACTTGATTTTTGAAGCAATTGTGAAGTTGGAACTACTAACCACACCTCACAAGAAGCCATATCCATTAGATTGGGTATGTGATAAAGCAAAGCTACAAGTGACTAAACAATGTAAATTTAGGTTTGCTTTTGAGTCAACATTTGTAGATGAGGTTGAGTTAAATATAGTTCCCTTGGATATATGTGGTATTGTTTTAAGAATTCCTTACTTGTATGATAGAAAAGCCATTTTCTATAGAACTGAAAATAAGTATCAACTCACAAAAGATGGAATAGAATATATTGTAAGAGCTCACCAACTCAAAAATAACTACACTCTCATAAACTCAGGGCAGATGAAAAGGGTTGTAAATTCATGCAAGCAATTTTTACTAATGGTTGTAAAGGAAAAGAACCCTAATAAAACCAATGTATTTGAAAGCTGTGATGCTAAACAGAAAGCTAATTTAGAAAAAGTTGTTTTAGAATATGATATCCTATTTCAAGAACCTAAAGGTCTGCCACCCAGAAGAGAAATAGTACATGATATTCATTTGCAGCAAGATGTTGCATTGCCTAACATCGGAATGTACAGGTTGTCCGCTTTAGAGAATGCAGATATCAAGAAACAGGTACAGGAGCTGCTGGATAAAGGGTTCATAAGGCCAAACACATCACCATGTGGATCTCCAATTGTGTTGGTGAGAAAGAAAGATGGTTCGTGGAGGATGTGCATTGATTACAGAGCACTGAATAAAATAACGATCAAGAATCGTTATCCTCTTCCTCGCATAGATGGTCTATTAGATCAGTTGAAAGAAGCTATTTACTTTTCTAGGTTGGACTTGCGTAGTGGCTACCATCAAGTCAGAGTTGCAGAACAAGATGCATGGAAGACTGCTTTCAGAACAAAGCAAGGGTTGTATGAATGGCTAGTTATGCCTTTTGGCTCAACTAATGCTCTTACCACTTTCATGAGAGTTATGAATGATGTACTCAGACCTTTTATTGATGATTTTGTAATTCTATATTTAGATGACATTCTTGTTTTCAGTAAAACATGGGAAGAACATTTGAAGCATGTAAAGCAGACTTTAGATGTTTTGAAAAGAAAAAATCTCTGTTAAGTTATCAGAATGTGAATTTGGCAAAACATCTTTAAATTATTTGGGTCATATTGTAGGGGTGGTGAATTGAAGATAGATCCCTCTAACGTTGAAGTCATTGTGAACTGGCCTAAACCCAAATCTGCTACAGAAATTAGGAGCTTCTTAGGAGCAGCACAATATTGGAGAAAGTTTATTGCTAACTTTTCCTTGATTGTAGCGCCATTACATGCTTTAACAAAATTGAACAAGGTGTTTCAGTGGGGAGGCAAACAACAGAAAGCCATCGACACCTTGAAAGAAAAAATTAGTACAACACCAGTACTAGCAATGCCAGATCTTCAAAGACCATTTGAGACTGAAACAAATGCCAGTGACTATGCCATGGGAGCAGTGTTAATGCAACACGGTAAACCCATATGTTATCATTATGAGACATTTAATTCTGCAATAGTTAATTATCCCACATATGATAAAGAATTGTATGCATTAGTGCAGAGTGTGAAAAAGTGGAAACATTACCTATTGGGCAAAGAAACAATTATACATACAGATCATCAACCACTTCAATATTTGCACTCATAAACTACATTGCAGCAATCAAGACACTATAGGTGGATGGGTTTTCTACAACAGTTTTATCTTGTCATCGGATATAAGAAAGGCATACACAATAAGGTTGCAGATATGTTATCCAGACCAATCATAAATTCATCTACTATACTTAAGCATAACTCAGTATTGCATGAAAGCTACATTAAACAATATGCTCAAGATGTAGATTTTAAAGATGTATATGCAACTTTAAGTCATGGCAAACAAGTAGAAGAATTGGATTGTCATGTTAAGGACCAACTCTTATATCATTTGGGAAAGTTATGCATTCCTCAAACTGAAAGAGTTAATATAATCCGAAAAGCACACACTTCTCTAATATCAGGTCATTTTGAGGTAAGTAAAACAGTGGCACAACTACAAAGATTCTATTATTGGCCAAGAATGCATGAAACAGTTTCTAGATATATTAAAGGGTGTACCATGTGTGCTAAAAGCAAGCCTAGCAATAGAAAACTAGGCTTGTACACTCCACTTCCAGTTCCTTCTCATCCTTGGGAAAGTGTTCCATGGACTTTGTTGGGGGATTGCCAAAATCTAGTAAAAGTCATGATTATTTATATGTTATTGTGGACAGGTTCGGCAAAATGTGTATTTTAATACCTTGTAACAAGCAAATTACAGCTGAACAAACAGCAAAGTTGTTCTTTCAGCATGTATGGGTTCATTTTGGGTTACCCACTTCTATTGTATCTGATCGAGATTCCCGATTTGTTGGGAAGTTTTGGTCAAGTCTATGGGATTTGATGGACACCAGATTGAAGAAGAGCACAACATTTGATCCACAAGCAGATGGCCAAACAGAGGTGGTCAACATGACAGTGATCCAGTTGCTCAGAGGCTATTGCAGCAAGCATCCCAAGCTTTGGGATGAACATTTGTGTTATGTGCAACATGCTTACAACCATGCAAAACACTCTTCTACACAGAGATCTCCTTTTGAAACTTGTTTTGGTTTTACACCAAGGTCTCCCTTGGGTTTTGTCTTTAGTAAAGACATAGCAGTTGATGGACACAGTGATGTTGACAAAGCAACCAAGTTCATTGAACAAATCCAACAAATTCACCAAGCAGTGCAGGAACAGCTAGAACAGAGCCAGGCCAAGTACAAGGCAAGGCATGACAAGCATCGAATTGAGCATAGCTTCCAAGTTGGTGATCAAGTCTGGCTGTACATCAGCAAAGACAGAATGCTAGGTGAAGGTAAGAAGCTGAAGCCAATAAGGTATGGGCTTTTCAAGATACTTGAGAAAATTGGTGAGAATGCTTTTTGCCTTGATTTGCCAACTTACATGCACATCTATTCAGTAGTTAATGCAGAGAACTTGAGACCGTTTGAACCTATATTGATTGAAGATCCCGAAGAGCAAAGTTAATTGCATTCTATTGATGATCTGTTGCCTGAATATCTCAATGAATTGCAGGAAGATACAGTTCTGGACAGGAAGGCGAGAACTACGCGCAGAGGGGATGTTGAGTACCTCAAAATCGGACTCAAGGGTTCAAAACCAAGCAGTGCAAGATGGATAGAGATTGGACAAGTGAGGAAGTTGTATCCTCACTTGATTGATGCTTAAAAACCAACTTTTGGTGGTCCAAAAGATTTTTCAATGGGAAGGTGTGATCTAAATGGATCCTAGAAAACCCTTTAAGTCTTCTAAAGATCAAAACTATCACATGAGAAGAACTTTTAGAAAAGTTGGATAACACTATCGAGAGGCAAAAACATAAAGAAATCAGTGAAATGAAGCCTACCGGAGGTCAACGGAGCAATGCACAGGAGCCATTAGATCTGGCCAATCAACGGTCCAGATTCGATTGGCAAATTGCAATCAGTGGTGGCAAGTGGAGGCTATCAGCGAAGACCACATGGAATATGCGACAACGATCAGCAGGGTCAACGAGGACCGTCGATCAAGCGCGCAGATCAACGACCCAAGTTGAATCGCAATACTATGTCGACAAACCATAGAGGAGTGCTTACAAACGGCCCAGGGGTATGTGTGATATCCGATTGCGATCAATCGCATCGTAACATCGCATCGGAGCATTACAATGGAGCGGGGCTGATATAAACATAACTCGCGATAGCCGGACCCAATGGAGATATAGATGATATTTCATATATTTTGAGATCCAGAAAACAGCATTTTCCTTTGTATTTGCGTTTTTCGTTAAATAAACGAAATACGAAGGAAATGTATCGATGCGATGAAACCGGACCCGAAAGGGTTTATGAATGCAAATCCGTATAAAACCATTTTACGAGGTTTTTCAATGTTTTCATGTATTTTAAAAATACAAAGGGAAATAACGAAACAAGCAGGATTTCGGGCGGGCCGTAGGCGGTAAGTGGTTTTGGTCGGGCTCCGCCCTAGCCCATACACTAGCTACCACGTGTCTAGGCCCTGGAGAGAGAAAACCAACATTTTCAGGTGGTTAACCCCCGTACGAATGAGCCGCCCTAAATGAACCTCAACCGTTGGATCAAGATCTCTCAGATCAACGGTGGGGATGCGATGAGCGATATAAAGGCGGACCTGATAGGAGTTATAAGGCAGAATCTATAATAATTCAAATCCGATAAGCGGCAGTTTGGCGGATTTTCGCAGTTTTTAGCATGTTTCTCTTTGTAAACAGAGGACGTTGTTTCTGGGAATTTCAAAGGCCCGATGACCCATTCCGTTACAGATCAGGTGGCCACCATCCCTGAAGGCGTTTACCAATGATTGCTAACACTCAGAAGGGGATCTGAGCGGACAGAGGTGGGGAAGCCAAAAAGCCGAGAAGGAGAAATGAACAGACAGTGTCGATTGGCTTTAAAGATACAGATTGCCAGAAACAGAGACAAGCAGTGCTGAGACAGAGCGCAAAGAGAGACAAAGAGTTAGTGAGGAGAGTCTGTGTACTCAAAAAGACTTGGGGGATCCAAGTAAAGCCTTGTTGTTCGTTTCTGTTGTGTGAGACTCAAATTGAGCTCACTTTTGTAAAAACTTTGCTTCTGAAGACATAATAGAGAGGTAACTGCTGAAGGCTGGACCAGGAGACATAGCCCAGGAGTATTGGGTGAACTCCTTATTAAACTTGTGTTTATGTGTATTTGTCTATTATGCTCTTTAACTGCTTCATTGTCTATGTATTTCGCAATCTTATCGATCCATTGCACAAAGTAACATAGGCAAATCCATGCACATGAGTCTGTAATACCTTAATAATTGTCTAAGATCTCATTATTAGATCAATGCAGCATGATGAGAGGAGGTGCAGTGCGGATGTAGTGCTGGGAGAAAGGACCAGTAGCAGCACGAATGCAGAGAGAGTTGTTGTACAAATGCAATAGTGGCAGTGGCAGAACCATGGGCAACAGTACAGGATGCAGCAGTGCAGAGGATGTTGGGCTGGAAGGCATAACATCAGCACAGGTACCGATGGCGGATGATCAGAGTAATACTCAGTGAGGAGTATCGCTAGAGCACAATCCTCGCTAAGAGGGAGTGTTGATTTGGGGTAGCATCAGATGTGCTCTAGCCACGAAATTTGGTGGAGAGGTTGGGGCACATAAGATCTCCAATACCCAGAAAGGGTTTGGGCAGATTCAAAACAATTTAGGAGATATTAAAATAATTAATATTTTCAATGGAGTCCCTAAGTCTAAACTTAGGGAAAATAAAATATTAATGGAAATTAATATGAAACTGTGTTAGAATGGTCCAAAAGACATGGATCAAGCCAAATCTCATCTTAGTCGTTGATTAGGGACTTACTCTCGACCGTTGATATGTCAACATGAAAAGTATAAGAGGAGGCTTGAGGGTCACTTGGAGAAGACACCCCAGAGTGATCAGCCATTCTATTCTCTAGAGCGGGGTTTGCTAAGAGAGATAAAATTAGTGATCGGGAGTTGCAGCTGAGGGGCATTGAGTAGAGAGAGACAGAGAGACAGAGATAGTGCCGGGAGAGCAACACAGTAGCCAAGGAGAGTGACGCAGAGCCAGCCAGGGCTCACGCAGGGCCACGCAGAGGTAGTCGAGAGCTGCGCAGAGCCTCAGAGAGGCCAGCGTTGCTGACGCGGAGCGCCAGAAGGCTGACGCAGGGCCTCCTAAGGCTAACACAAACCCATCCGGGGTGACACAAGGCCAGCGTTGGGCAAAGAGGGGTTGAGGCAGTCCAGAGAGAGGCTGACGCAGAGGGTTTCAGCTAGGAGATTTGTCAGAAACTGAGGTATTACTGCCAAGGAAATTCTATGTTGGTAGGCCAGTTTCGGCACCTAGATTGTACTCTGATATTGCTTAATAAGAAAACCTCAGATAACTGTGCCGGTTTTCCCACATTGGGTTTTTCCGAGGACATTGGTCCAAAAATAATGGTGTCATATGGTGTGATTGTTTTTGTTCCCTTTAGTTGTTGATCTGTAATATGTTAAGCATGCACTAGTGTTTATTTTCAGTGTTTACATCGTAAATAACTTGTTAAGTAAAATAACAAGTAGGTAGAAATAATCAGATAAAGTGCATGGAGGTTTTCTAACTAAGTAAACTTAGAAACTTCAACATCAACATGGTATTAGAGCATTGCAAATCACAGTGGAGTTGAAGGCACCAGCTAAATCAGAAAATTTGCAGCAGAAACAGTTGTCCCGAGAGACAAAAGTTGTTCCTAAGTAGAAAGCAGCAGAGAAGGGGTGACGCAGAGGGTCTGTGTCATTATTTCGAGCCAGAGAGAGGGTTAGCGTAGAGCCAGAGGAAGGTAGAAGCGGCTCACAAAGAGCCATGCCATCCTACTCAGTCAGGTAGACTTGACGCAGTTGGCCAGAGGAGCGATTTAGACTTGTCGGGATTGCACAGAGCTAAGAGACTCAATTTCTTCAACTGCTGGGGCCTAAGGAGTTGTGGGCAGATTGTGGGTTGGGAAGTTGGTGGGGTTTTGTTGATGTCGAAATAGAACAGCACTTAACGAGACAAAACCAAGGTAGAGGGAACCGCTGCCTTGAGAAATTTCTAGCCAAAGAAATCCAGATCCGCGTTGCAGGTGCATAGAGGATTGGAGAGGAGCAGTTCGACAGCTGGCAAGAGGATTTCCAAGAGGGAAATCGAGACTTAGAGGGAGCCCAGGAGAAGACTAAAGATGGCAATGAACGAACTGAGGGATCAGGACAGGTTGGACAGTGCTTCCAACTTTGTCATCTAGAAGGCCCTGATCTTGTATGTTCTAGATAGTCATCGCATCAAGGGCTTCGCCTTGAGAACCGTGGCTATCCCAATCAACCCGGTTGAAAATGAAAGGTATGAGAATGCAATGGCCAAGGCAAAGTGCATAATCCTTGATGGGGTCAAGGATCATGTAGTTCAACATATTGCCGAGAAGAACACGACGAAGGATATGTGGGATACCTTGACGACATTGTATCAGGGCACTTCCATGCAGAGGAAGATGCTACTAGAGAATCAGCTGCAGTCATATCAGATGCAAGAGGGGAAGCAAATAGATATATACCTTGGCAGGTTGCAGGAGATTCGGGACCAACTTACTTCCATAGGGGCAACGCCAGATCAGGAGTTCATGGTGAGGACCTCCCTGAATGCAATCTTTGAGGATTGGGAGATATTTGCCCAAAGTATTTTGGGTAGAGCTAATTTTCCAAGATGGGAAGAGATGTGGGAAACTCTTCGCCAAGAAGAGATCAAACAGCTGACCAAGGCGAAAAGTAGTAGCAAAGGAGGTCGAATCAAGAAAGAGGAAGAGGATGTAGCTCTAGCATCTGCGGGACAGCAAAGGAAGAGAAAGAAGAATGACATCTCCAAGGTCAAGTGCTTCCATTGTGGGGAGTTGGGTCATTATGCAACCCAATGTCCTAGGAAGAAGAATAAGGGAGGGGCTTTTGACTCCAAGGAAGCTCCGACTAAAGCGAGAAGTCGAGACGGATGACGACTGTGCCATGAGTGCTCATGCACTTCTAGAGAAGAGGTGGGGTGACATCGAGCTGTAGTCAGGAGGATTACAGAAGATGAGGGGCAGGATCCTTGAGGTACCCAAACTTTTAGATCATATCCGGCTACAAGAGCCCCAAATGACAGTGGCAAGATGACGAATGTCGGTAGAAGCAAGATGCACATGGAACGACAAGGCAATGCTAGAGTGCAATGGTCTTTGGTAGCGCAGAGATGGTTGCAGCAGTGCAAGAGGCACAGAGATGTTGCAGCAGCGCAGAGGCAGCAGAGGGAGCACAGGATAGAAACAAAGGTAACTTCAGGATCAAGGGGCTTCTAAGCTGACAAGGATGTCAGTAATTGGGTAGATTAGTAACTGAGTTGCAGTGCAGTGATTAGCAGTGGTAGTGCTATGGGCAGCATGATGCAGCATGGTGAGAAAGAACTGCATTGCAGATGCAGTGTTGGCAGGAAGGACCAACAGCGACGTGAATGCAGAGGGAGCTGCAGTACAGATGTAGTAGCAATTGCAGAGCCATGGGCAGCAGTATAGGAGGCAGCAATGCAAAGGATGTTGGGCAGCAGGCCAAGCATCAGTACAGGTACAAGCGCCAGATGATCAGGGTGATGTTCAGTGGTGGAGCATTAATAGAGCACATTCCTCACTAAAAAGGAGTGTTGATTTGGGGTAGCATCGGATGTGCTCTAGCCATGAAAATTGGTGGAGAGACTAAAGCACATGCGATCTCCAAGACCCAACAATGGTTTAGGGAAATTCCACCCACTTATAAAGATATTAAAATAATTAATATTTTTAATGGATTCCTAAGTCTAAACTTAGGAAAATAAAAATATTAATGGGTATAATATAAAACTGGGAATTGGGTGAGAATGTTCTAAAAGACATGAATCAAACCAAATCTAATCTTAGTCGTTGATTAGAGATTTAATCTCGGCCGTTGAAGACTCAATAGCAAAAGTATAAGAGGAGGCTTGAGAGTCAGTTGGAGACACACCAAGATTGATCAGTCAGTTCGATTTTCTGGAGCGAGGTTGCTGAGAAAATTCGAACAAGTGATCTGAGTTGCAGCGAGGGGCAATGAGTGCATAGCAGAGAGGCAGAGGTAGTGTTGGAGAGCCAGCGCAGTTACAGGAGGCTACGCAGAGCTAGCAGACGCCATGCAGAGACCCAGAGAGATTGCGCAAAGGCTAGCAGGGCCTACGTGGGTGACACAGAAGTCCAGAGAGCCAGCGCAGAGCAGCAGAGGGCTGACGCAAAGGGTTTCAGAGCTACGCAGAGGCCAGGAGGGCTAACGCAGAGCCTCAAAGAAGCGTTGGAAGGAATTTCGTGGAGCAGACTTCCTGAATATCTGCTTCCGAAGAGAGGTATTACTGCCAGATAGATATCTCTGTTGGGTGAGCCAATTTGGCACACTAGTTGTACTCAAGAAAGCTGCTTAATAGTAAAACCCTCAGAACTGTTGCACCGGTTTTCCCAAGTTGGGTTTTTGCAGGGACGATAGTCCAAAAATAACGGTGTCCCTTGTGTGTTTGTCTGTTATTTCAGTTGTTGATCTGTAGATGGTTGAGACTACATTTGTGTTTATTTTCAGTCTTTATATGGTTAGATAACTTGTTAAGACATAAACAGGTAAGTGAAATAAACCAAATAATGCAGTAGGAATTTCTGATGTGTTAGATTCAGAAAAATCAACAAAATCAAGTTCATGCCTAAACCTGGGACATGTAGCACATATATAGCACTAGTGTTCTTGCCAGACTCCCTTTGAATGTTGATGGTCCCTCTCCCGACTAGAGTACATTTAGTCTTGTTTCCCACTTGAATATGGAAGTCCATCTTTCTTCCTTATAGCTGAAAAATATTCTCTAACTCCAGTCATATGTGTTGACGCTCCACTGTCAATATACCAGAGACCTATGGATGTAGAGCTTGAGAGGCAAGCTATGAGAGTGAATTCGTCCTCTAGCCTTAACGACAAATCCCTTTCTTCTCTCCCTTATTTTGGTTTGGACATTGACTAACATATTGTCCTCGTTAACGCGACCAAAGCACTGTTGAAATATGTAACTAGGTTCGGTCTTCATAATGACATATGTATTCATGATTTTCTGTATTTTATGTAAAGAGAAAAATAAATTTATTATTCTTATCTTGAGGCATGGGTTTCATGCTCAAGGAAAAATTACTTTTAGGTCAAGCACCCATTGAGTGCTTCTAGGATTGTCATATAGTCAATTGAGTCATTCTCGTGTATTGAAGATGCATTTGGGCATGTTACATATTATAAAGAAAATTTATTTGAGTCAAAAGATCCTCCAAGACCCCGTCATGGCACAAAGATCAAGTTGGCCTAAAGATAGCAATTCGTACTCCTCAAAAGCCTATATATAAGAAGGAACACGACGTCATTTGGACACACACTCAAGCAAGTTCGATCTCTTAAGATAGAAACTGGAAAAGGGGCGAAAAAGAAGAAGAAGAGCAAGATCGAAGTTTTGGGCCTCTCTCTTGTGTTAGGGTTTCCACAATCCTGAGCACGACGAAATTTTGAAGCTACTAGGTCGAAATTTTGAAGATGCATCGAAGTTGTGAAGTTGCATCAAAGTTGTGAAGTTGCAAGGTCAAAGCTGTGAAGTTGCTTCTCGATCAAAGTTGTGAAGCTGCAAGGACGAAGTTGTGAGACTGCAAGGTCGAAGTTGTGAAGCTACAAGGTCGAAGCGGTGAAGTTGCTTCTAGGTCGAAGTTGTGAAGCTACAAGGTCGAAGTTGTCAAGTTGCCTCTACGTCGAAGATGTGAAGTTGCAAGGTTGAAGTTGTGAAGCTGCATCAAGGTCGAAGTTGTGAATCTACTAGGTCGAAGTTGTAGAAATTGTTGTTGGGGGTCGAACAGCTGGAAGGTCAAAGTTTGTTGCTGGAAGCTATGCAAGTCAAAAAGGAAGGATGACTTGGTCTTGGAGGAGTCTTGGTTAAGGGTCATAGGCCTTGGAATTTGTCAACTGAAGATTCTATAAGAAGAGAAGAATTCTTGTGGGTTTTCCTCTCAATGTTAGGATATTCCTACACATAGGAAATAATTAAGTACAACTTGGTCTAGTGTATAGTTAGGTAAACTGTGTTTCTTTAGTATGTACTTTTTGTAACTTACAATCCAGCGGTCACAATATGTTCTAGACATGAAGTGATTCAACGGTTCATCCTCTCCTCGGTATTATAGACACTTGATCCTTGAATTAACACCCGATTGTTCCATGATCTCTATTTAAAGACCATGGAAGGTCATTTGTTAGGTGACTGTTCATGAGAGAAACTTACATAAATTTTCTTTCTTTTACATTAATAAATTGCCTAAAGTGGTCGCGTTGGCTCAGGCCGTGGACTGTTTCCCTCTTTAAGGTTTTTAACCACGTCAAGAATACTAGTGTACTGATATGTGATCTGTTTGTGAGTGGTGTCCTTTGGTTTTCTGCTAAGGAACTTGCCCTATAAATTCCTACATGGTATCAGAGTTATTCGAGGGTCGCATCCATTGCTGATCCAAATCTGAAGTCGGTACAACTGCATACAACTGTCGTTTCTTAGATCTATTGTTTCTAACCTCTTTCGGGCTGAGAGAAATGCTCTATTGTGTTAGGAGCATATGTTCCAGTGAGTGGTAGCCCTAGCTACATCATTTTTAAGGTCTGGAGGTATACAATCTTTATTTGCAGTTTTAGTTATTTATCTCTCTATTATTTCGGTTTATTTATCTCTCTATTTTTTATTACTAGATCTACACCTTCCATTTCTGTGTATGCTCTTTGCGCCGTGACTCTGTGCGATCTAGGCAAACCAAAAATAGAAAGAAATGATTCTTGTCATGCATATGCTCTTTCCACCACGCCTTAGTGTGATCTCGGAAAATCAGAAACATTGAGAAAAATATTTAGTTTTCGGTCAAATATAACTTTAAGGCATAAGGCTTGGATTACTATTGCTTGTTCGTCTTTGGGTTGTGTGGTTTTTTTTGTTTTGTAGGCAAAAAAGGGGTTTTTCAAGTAAGCACGTAGTAAAAAACTTCAGCAAGCAAAAAAAAAAAAAAAAAAACTCCTCTTTTCCAAAAATTACTAACCTTTTAAACTAGCTCACTTGGTCCAAAGTTACTTTATGAAAAGGGAGGTCTTTGGTTCAAGTCTTTCTTTTTGTTGAATTACTTTTTGAAAAAGCACATGTAACTTATGTTTTAAAGTTACTTTATGTAAAAGTGTTCTCACTCATTATAAAAAGTGAGTCACTTATAATTCTAAAGTCTCTTTATCTTTTATTTAAGTTACAATTTAATGGATAGTTCATAAAGTACCATTGTAAAAATGACTTTCACTTATTTATAAAAGTGGGTCACATAGAGTAATCTTTTTTTAAGGTGAGCTAATTAGATTAAGTTTGGAAAGTGGGAAAAAAAAATTTAAATATAACATTATAATTCACTTCCCAACATTCACATAGTTCGTCGGCATCTTCAACAACTTTTCCTCAAAAAATCGTAACTTCTTCATCCGGAAGTCGTTTTCAGAGCCGGTTTTTTTTAATCGGCCTAATTTTTCGAGATCTTTCCATTGGAACACTTAGTTTCAGCATCTACAGCTTCAGTTTCTTTTAAAATGGAAATTCCATGCCTAGTTATTCTTGATACCACCAACTACTTCCAATGGCTATCCTACATTGTGGAATTACTTAGAAGTAAAAGTCTTTATAGAATAGCCTCAGGCCAAAAGTCTAAACCTAAAGATAAAGATAAGATAGCCAAATGGGAATATAAGCAAGATCAAGCACGTGGGTTGATAGAGATGTCTATTTCTCCAGACCTTAGATTCCATATTGCAGAAATTGATACCCCCGATGAAGCAATGAAACAGCTCAATAAAATTTTTGGAATTAAAAATGAAATTAGAGCCCATCAACTCGAAAATGAGTTGCTTACGTTGGACCCCAATAATTTTTCCATTGAAGATTTTTTGTCAAAGTTCAAGACCCTTAAACTTCTATTGGAAGGTGTTAAGGTTAAGAAAGAAGATGGTAGCCTTATCTATTCCATTCTTACTAAATTAGGACTAGCCTATTATGTGTTTGTTTCCACCTTCCATTCTACTAGAGAAGCTTTTATTTCTCAAAGACAAGCCTACAAGTCCCTCTCTTTTGATGTTTGTGATTCTTTAATAAGAGAACAAGAAAAACTCTTACATCTTGGTCTTCTTAATACTGGAAATTCTTCTAAGAAAGCCTTAGCAGCCCAACAACAAGAAAATTCAAAAAATCCTAAGAAGAAGGATCCTAAAAAGAATGGTCCTAAACCAAACAAGGGTCCTAAGCAATTTCAGTCTCAAAATGAAAAATACTTTCAACAAAATGATAAGGAAAATAAAAACAAAGGGAAGAAGACTGATAGACTTTCAACTTGTGTAATCGTGATGGCCACTTAGAATCCAAAAGCTTTAAGAAAATGGAAGCCTTGAAAGTAGCCGTGAAGAAGCATAACATCCATTTGGAGCACCCTTCAACTTCAACTTCATCTTCAGGAATAGAACTTTTTGCATGTGGTTGTCAAGCATCTCGGTCTAGTTATACACTAAATGTATCTTCTTCTTCTCATTGTCATGCATGGCTCATTGATTCTGGAGCTTCTTATCACATGGCCAAAAACAAAGCCATGTTTTCTTCTTTAAAAGATTGTAACACCAAAAATATATATGTTGGTGATGATAGATCTCTTAGTGTTGTAGGGACTAGAACTATTCATCTAGACAATAGTCAATTTAATGATATATTATGTGTTCCTACCTTATCCTGCAACCTTCTCTCTGTATATCAGATAACTCATTCAGGTGAAGGTAAAACCTTTGAATTTTCACCTCATGATGTTGTAATTAAGGACCTGATAGATCCTAGACATATTTTAGCTACTAGCATTGCTGATGATTCTACAAGGTTGTATAAGTTTAAGAACTTTGGGTCATCAACTCTTCCCTCGATATTTGTTGCTCATAATGATGAAGTGAGCAAACTTTGGCATGAGCAATTTGGTCACTGAAACTATAGCTCCCTTCAAAATCTATGTAAAGAAAATATGGTGATAGGTCTTCCTATGGTATCTTGCAGAGATGGTGTTTGTTCCAGATGTGTACTCAGAAAACATCATCAGGATAGTTTTGAAAAACATGCCCCTTGGCATGCCTCAACCCTTTTACAGCTTGTTCATAGCGATTTATGTGGTCCACTTCTAGTGGTTTCATTCTCTGGCTACAAGTATTTCTTAACTTTCATTGATGATTTCTCCAAACACACTTGGGTATACTTCTTAAAACTCAAGAGTGAAGTTTTTAACATGTTCTTAGCCTTTAAGGCATTTGTTGAGAAACAATCTGGACATCAAATTCTTAAGCTAAGATCTGATAATGGCAAAGAATATGTTAACAGCAAATTCATCAACTTTTGCACTGAGCATGGAATTCAATTGCAACATACTGTTCCATATACTCCGTGTAGTCGCACAGATTGTCACGACAACGTTCAGACCGGGGGCTATCACCCTAATCCCCGATCTCTCCTTTTAAGCTTGTCTCCCGCGGCTAAGGGGGGTAGACCCTATGGGACAATGGATGACCAACTGTGGACCAGTTGGGTTGGGAGACACGAGGGGAAACAAGCACTTAATTGATTTTATTAAGTTAATAGACCAGTGCCTTAAGGAGATAATGATTAAATGATTATTTACTGAATATTGCAGAATTATAAACCATGTAGAACAATCATTTATCATCAAATAACCCAAGCGATGTAAGATTTTCAACAAATGCACAACCCCTTTAAATGATCCAGCAATTAAACTTCAAGAAAAATTAAATGCTTTAAATGACCATAAAATTTAAACGCTGACTAGCTACCACTTTCATATAGCCAACTTGTAAATAAACATTTTAAGTGCATTTAGCTATAGAAAAATGGACCATAAAAAATGAATTTTCAATTTTTTTTGCTAAGCTTTTTCAAAATATTTTTTTTATTTTTTTATTTTTAAATATTTTTATTATTTTATTTTTGTTTTGTTTGCAGGTGCTGGAGCAGCGTGGAAGGAATCTGCGGGAATTAATGCTGAAGAGAAATGCGGAAATGGAGTTGTGAGGAGACAAGGATTTGATTTGCAGCAAAGCGAGAGGAGCTCTAAATATTTTCCAGAAATCTTGACAAAATTTCTAACTCGCTCTCCTTCAGATTTCTTGAAATCCTCATAAAAAAAATTTAGATCTGAAAATGAATGATTTTAAAACTCTTGGAATGCAAGATTGCTGGTTGATATTTTTGGAAAGCAATTTTAAATGAAACCCCAAAAAACAGATAGCTTGGAGAATCTCGAATTTCTTCAGCAAAAAACCTACAAGAACTGATCCTGAGGCCAGATCTTACCCTCCAGGGCCTAGATCTGGCTTCAAACAAAAATTTCTCCTCAGACCTATAACCTGCAACCTGTAATGGCAAAACAGAATACCCAAAGATAATATGTGCAAGAAACGAAACTGAAAACCCTAACTCAATAATTACAATATTCACAAACTGCAGACTCTAAAATAGCCAGATTTCTCGTTATGCCACATAAATATTTTCAGAATTTAAATTTTAATGTGAGATACTTTAGAAAACCCTTCATGCATTCATTAAAAAAAATTCATATGAGAAGCCTGGGATTAAAAACTAGCTGGGCTCTTTCAAAAAGCACAACCCGGGAGTTGGCTGGTTCAGCCGAGAACTTCCCCTAACGCCCAGTAAACTCAAAACTTAAGATTTCCTGCACAACTTAAAATCAACCATTAACACAGAGGGAGAAAACAATAATGAAATCCAGATCAAATGGAGATACCTGCCATTATATTTCAAAATCTAAACTATCGTTCAAACCCCAGAGATCAGACAAGATACCTATGCCTGAATCAATCTTCATCAAGCTATTATCAATGACTGAAAATAAGATTATGCAGAAAAATAAAACAATCTTACAGCGTTTCCAGAAGAGTAACACCAGCAAGATTTTCAACCGCAAAGTCTTTCTTTATTGCACAAAAACTGACTACAAGAGAGCTTTCTTTAGCACCAGACTCTCAGATCTAAACTGATCTCAAATGACCCCTAGCACCCTATTTAAAGGAAAAATTCCCAACGGCTAGTTCCGAGTGATCCATGTCAAATGATCTCGACCGTCGATGAGGATCAAGATTCTTTTAATCTCATCCGTGAATTTTTCAGTGCATTTTAATATATTGAAAAATTAAAATTTTGCATTTATTTATGCAAAAATTTGACTTATTATATTTTTATTATTTTTTTTAAATTTTATTTCTTTTATTTATTTTTTTTATTTTTTTAATATTTTTTAATTTATTTATTTTAATTTTCCTTTTTGTAGTTATTTTTTTTTTTTTAATTTTATTTTTTTTTAATTATATTTTAACTTAATTATTATTTTTATCTGTATTTGATTTTTTAGTTTTCTTAATTTTTTTTTTGGATCTTCGAACTTAGCCTTTGGAAAAATCACTTAGGACCTAGGACTTAGGACTTATGAGGGGATTAAAACATTTTCTAACCCTCATGAGATTTTACATCATGAATTTTACATCTCAAGGGGGAAAACCCATTTGACATAGACCCTCATAGATCACCCAGTTCTGCGACCAATTATAATCTAGCAGATCAACGCACTAGGATTCCCCTAAGATTCTAATGACAATTTATTCTGGCTTTGGGGTTAGGCTGAAGGAAAACTCTGCCGATCATGGATTGGTGAGACAAAAAACCTTCCGGAACGTAGATTATCACTAGAAAATTAGGTCCACCTAGGCAATTTTCATACATGACTCAGCTCTGCTAAGATTTTTTACAATTTACACATGCAGACTGGGTTTACAACATAACATGATCAAGTCAATGATGACTGTCGAATGGCACGGACACGTCAATCAAGAGCTATTCCTTTTGCGAAGAAAAGGGGGTGTACTGCTATGGGTAGTTGACACGTAGTTGTCAACACTCCGCTAATTGTATGCTTCAATCTAAAGGACTTAGTCTTAATTTTTGGGCAAAAGCAATTAACTGTGCAAATTACATAGTAAATCGCACTCCTACTAAGGTTTTAAAGAATATCACTCCAAAAGAAGCATGGAGCTTAATTATACCAGATGTGTGTCACTTTCGTGTTTTTGGAAGTAAAGCATGGGCCCATATTCCAGATGAGAAACATAAAGCCTTAGAAACTAGAGTAAAAAATGTATTTTTGTTGGATATTCTGATTATGTCAAAGGATATAGACTTCTTCAACCTAAATCCAAAAATGTTATCATTAGAAGAGATGTAATGTTTGTTGAAAATCTATCATCCTGCAAGCCTAGTTCGGCAGAAGTGCCACCTCTCTCTATCTCTTCTACTTATGAAAATATTCCTTCTTCAAATGATGACAGCGAGGATGACAATCTTACCACATTCTCGGGATCCTCCTTCAGTTCCTCAACTTCCGAAATGGGTCCGCACTACTCAGGATGTAGCAGGTGCTCTTGCAAGTGATCCTACAGATCAATGTCATACACGTTCTCAGTTCGATAGAGCCTCTTTTTTATTGGCTCAAACTTCATCGAATTATGATCGTAACACCTTTGCAGAAGCTTCAGGCCATCCAGATTGGGACATAACTATAAATGAAGAATATCGTTCACTATTGGCAAATGATACATGGGACCTTGTTCCTCTTCCAAAGGGACGAAAACTTGTTAGATGCAAATGGGTTTACAGAACCAAGTTTGGACGAAATGGAAAAGTTGATAAACATAAAGCTCGTCTTGTTTCTAACGGTTTTTCACAAGTTCAAGGCATTGACTATACTGAAAGCTTCTCCCCTGTTGCCAAAATGAACTCTATTCGCCTTGTTCTTTCCCTTGCTGCCTCTTTCAAATGGGAAGTCCATCAGATGGATGTTAAATCTACCTTCTTGCATGGGGACTTGCATGAAGAAATCTATATGGAACAACCTCCTGACTTTATACAAACAGACTCCAGCCTTGTATGTTAGCGTAAGAAATTTCTTTATGGTCTCAAGCAAGCCCTTCAGGCTTGGTATGCCAAAATTGATAGCTTTCTTTTAGATACTGGCTTTTCTAGGTGTCATTCTGACAATACCATCTACACCAAGAAAGTGATTAAGTCTCTTATCATTCTTGTTCTTTATGTTTGTTGGACACCTAATCCTCAATGGGTTAGTGTGGAAGCCGAATGGACAAAAGGAGTTCAAGAGACCTTGGGATGTGGAACCCAACAGTCACATATTGTACTATAAATGTAAATCATTTGTTAATAAAAAGTGTACTCTCCTGATTATCTTTCATATTGTTCTTGTTGTCCATGCATGTTTAACATGGTATCAGAGCAAGCGTATTCCTGCCCTGCATAATTAATTTGAGCCATTTGTTTTATGGCCTTTCTGTGCAGTTTATTTCTACCATAAACTTCATGAATATTTATTCAGCTAAATTTTAGCTGCAACCTGTTAATACCGCTGCTGGTGTCTGCTCCTCCATATAATTAGCTGCTCCTGACATTGGATGTGCTACCTCCTGAGAATTTTCTGCCTAATCCGCTGCTGACTGACATCTCTGACCCCTGTCTGCCATATTCCTTTTATACGGACCTGCGTTCTGTCTGTTGTACCTGCGCTCTCATTCTCTGCCATATTCCTTACCTGCGCTCTGTATCTGCCTGAAGGCGACTGTATGTTTGTTGTTCTGCCATATTCCATTTATCAGACCTGCATCTGACATTACCTGCTTTCTGAATAATTGCTCATTTGAATAAGTGCGTAGCGGTTTTGGAAGGCCATACAGCTCCAGTAAAGTGTATCAGTGCACGCATTGATGATTTGTTGAACTGCTACCTGATGTACACGGGTAGCCTCAATGGCGAAATTCGAGTATGAATGGCATTGGAAGCGTTTCCACTGTCAAGGAGGAATTCCGCTAAGTAAAGTTTTTAAAGCATCGCTTATTTATACCCCACGGCAGGAAAACTTCACCCACAAGGCAATAAAGAATTGGCTGGCCAGCCATGGTGACGTTCGGATTTAGGAAACCACAAGCTTACTTACAGAAATGCGTTGAATCGTGCAAAGTTGGTAAAAGGAGAATAACATGCAAGCTTTGCGAAAGAATTTACGCACACACTTGGCGTCGCCTAAGAGATGGATTGGGCACTGGTTTATAAATCAATACGAAGTGGATCCTTGTGATTGACTGCTCATGTGTTTGTAAATATTTTCGCGATTCCTTATTCACCTCGAAAGGTTCTGCATGAGGCTGGTTCATTAGGTTCTGGTGACATGCTACTTATCCATAAACTTGATGAAGATGAACGTTCGATGAAGAGAATTGAAGCCTTGGTTGAACATTCACAATCATCAGAGGCATCTCCACGATATAGTTGAGCTGACATTATTGAATTGTTGTACATCCTATTTGTTGTCATTTGTAACAGTAGAATTAGATTTCATAAATCCCCTGTGAAAGATATTAACACTGCGTTTGAATATCTGAGACAAAATCATATGCGTGATATATTTCCATAATTTGTAACACGGAAAACGCACTTTGCAGAACGTGGGTCCCGCCGAAATGGATCCCTGCGCCAAATTCCCGTAGTGGATTTCATTTAGCATGATTTTGACAGTTTAGTATCAAATTTCTTGTCACCATTTGACAAAATTACTGCGCTACGGTGAGTTAAATTTCTCTGATTCGGGCATAAATTTAAGAGCACCGGAGCCACAGCTGCTGACATTGATAACGGGTAATTGTTTTGTTTGAATGTTTCACATTCGTGCACCATACAACGTGTTATATTTGTGATATATTTCCATACAGCGACGAGCTGCTGGCGACGCAGAGCGCTGGGCTTTGGGCTGTCATTGTAAAGACGTTCCAGAACTTCCACCTGCTCTGCTATACACTGAATGTACTTGCCCGCTTCCATTCCAAAAGATTGTGCTGTGGTGATAGTCGGGGGACGACTTGCCCCTGGTAGGAAGAACAGGCCCATTTCAGCTGTGGATCCCATTTTCTGGATTTTATTCACTGCTGAAATGGAGAACGCCGAGATCTAATCTTTATCCAATAGGACTTTTTTTGGCCTGGTCTGCACGTGTTAGCGCTTGAAATTTCACCTCAGGCTGAAAAAGGCAACATCAAACCATTTAGCCTCATAGCTAGCCCTACGGGGCAGGAGAAGGCTCTCTCCGGTCAATCTCAGTAAAATCTTCAATGGATGAGATGACCAATAGGGTAACACTGATTTTAGGCTAGTAAACTGATCAAAAGGGTTGATTTGGGGTTTTTAGGGTTTTTGGTGGCAAATTGAGGGGATGGCAATTTTGGGTGCGGGGATTGGACACAGTTTCTGCAGGGGGTTCTTTGGGACGAGGTAGGAGACAATATTGATGCCTTTGATTGAGGTGGATGATTAGGAATGACAGGTGAGGAGTTAAGGAGAGCAAACAATAACTTTGAATTCTCATTAAACAGTAGAAAACATTGAAATTAAACAAACTTAAAAGCAGAGCATGATAGTCATGAATTCTTACTTTAACACTTCGTTTGCCTAATGTGCAGAAGGAAAAGAAAGGAAATGATTCGCATAACACACTTACAGGTACATAGAGAAACACACCATCAATACATGTAACCACAAGAATCCCAAAAAGGACTGCAAAACCCTGGTCTTCCTTAGCCAAAAATTGCAGAGATACAGTGAAATAATACAATGATAGCTTCTCCCTCAAGAGTCCAACCTTCCAACTCTTGAAAATGACTAAGAAAATACATAATATAGGCAAGCTAAAACCTCTTTCCCTGCCTCTAGGGGTCGAGCTCATCCTTCTAGGAGCTGTTTCAAACACTTCTAAACTTAGCACTAAAATCTAGGCAGTCAAAACAACTTGCCTCTATAAACTAGGAAACCAATCCATTCATTAAATGTTTACTATTTCATGCATGAATCTTCTAGAAGAGGTAAATGAGTGTCATGGTAACATGAAAATATATTAATTACATCAAAGAGGGTGAAAAATCCCATCTCAAGTCAAAACTGGTCAAAGCTGGGCGAATTCCTGAGCTGTAGATGAATTTCCTGTGAAAACTACCCAACATGTCGCGCGCATCTGCCTGACATGTCGCGCGCCTTTGGAGCCATGTTTGGGGCACTTGTAGGTGGCCAAATTGGGAAAGAGTAGGATTTTTGGAAAGGTTTGTGAGTCTACTTTCCAACCCAACTGGAATTTTTGGATTTGGAGTTCATTTTCCCTGTCACAACTCAATTCTCCCAAGACAGCTTTCTGCAGTTCAAAAAGGTGGCAGAAAGTCAAATTTTGCATGTTTTTTGACTTTTTGGAGGCCCAAAACATGATGAAATTTCTTAGAATGATGAGCAAGTGTAACTTTTCCATGACAAATCCAGAAATGCTGAGTTTTTGTAAAAATGAGTTCCCGGACAAAGGGTCCTCACCAGGGGTAAACCCGTTAATGGAGAAGGAGAAAACCTGTAAATTACCTGAAAAATTCAAAATTTACCCAAAATGCTCAAAATTTCTTGGGATTTGTGCTGTGGATATGCTATTTAGTGCCTTGATCCTTGAGTTAAGCCTCGGCCAGGATATGGAGTGGATCGGGCCTCTTTCTCCGTTTTAGTGCCTTGGCCAACCGCCTTTTGAACATCTTCATTTTTGCCTTGCACACGTGCATTCTCGCCCAATAATGGTTCTTCATGTTTCTCAACAATTTCTTATCTTGGTTGGCCTTAGCCAACATCCTCTCCAAGTGAGCATTGAGTTGGATAAGCATGGACTCTTGCTTAGCGGGGAATAGATCACCGGGTCTTCTTCTATTCAAGATGCGGTCACTACGAATCCTCCACAACTCATCAAGAACTTGCTCATCCTCCAACTGCTTGTTGCGCTGCTCTAAATAATTAATTATCCATTTTGCCATTAGCAACTTCGTGTGCAGCGACTCATTCTCGGTCCTTTGCTCTCGGATGATATCCTTGAGCTCTGAGCCAGGAGAACCGGCGTCAAGATCAATAACTAGATCACCTGACAATCCCTTCTGGATCATGGGTTGCTTGCCCCTCTGTGCTGCCTGTGCTGCTGAAGAAGGCGAGGCCCCTTCCACCTGGTGTGGAGATAACACTCGCGGTGCTGATGAAGAAGGCGAGACCCCTTCCACCTGGTGTGGAGAAAGTACTCGCCGAGCTGCTGCAAATAAGACCCTCTGGCCTCTCCGATAAGTAACCAAAGGTGGGGAGCTGACTTGGCTAATGACGGGGGTGTCATGCTGTTGTAATGGTCCTCCCTCCTTATGAACCATCTCAGGATGTGAAAGGGATAACCTTGAGAGCAGCAAAACAAAACCGTATCTCTACTTGCATTTTGACCTTCTTAAGCAAATATACATTGGACTCATTATTTCAAAATGATGACTTTAAAATACATTCTCATGCTTTTCAAGCTTTGGCAAACAATGTATTTGAATGATGGCAGGCCTACCTGCAACCTTGAAGCAATCCGGAGTGATTTAGCAGCTTATTGGCAAATTTCTGTGTAGATGGTACGTTGATGGGTCGTGTTCACTGCCCAACAG
>APFE031001498.1:0-12122 GCA_000404065.3 Pinus taeda | reverse complement strand
TTAACCACTTACAATTATTAATATGGGCTTTATTGACTCTTGACTATGACGTGATCCCATGACATAAATAAGGGGGTTAGGGTGGGACCCTAACAGACCGCTCAACCTTCTGAGTCAACATGACTCCTCAAGGGCAAGGAGGAGGAGGACAAAGGGGCGGAAGGGAAGGTGGTAGAGGTCCAGTTCACTGCTACAACTATCATCAAGAAGGGAATGTTGCACAAGATTTCCCACTACCAAAAAGACCATGGTTCTCTCAGTGAAGGGTCAATGCACATGCAACAGAGGATTGTCCAGAATCTATAGCAAGATGGGAAGAGCAAAACCGATAGAGGGGATTGAATTTAATTAATGTAGAGCCAAGGGTATCAGAGGCATACACCCTATCAGATACCAATATAGTCACATGAGGAGGCAAAAATACTGGGGCTGATCAGGGAGCCACGAACCAGCCCATGATTATAAGAATGGCCTCCCCAAAGTGCTCATACAACCCTGAGCATCAGAAGCAGTATTACAAGGAAGAAAATTATTTTTTGACAATTTTACTAGAGGTTGAGGGTCACAGAAGGAGGAGCCAAAATCTCTTAAAGCTAAGAGCTCGAATCTATCATAGTCCGCAACAGTCCGACCCATCGAAGAGTGGTTCAGATTATTTATGTAGAACGTGAATGAAGACCAGATGTTGGGGCAGTTGTGGAAGAGTCTGAAAGCAACCATCCCAAAAGAAGAGGTTGAGGGAGGAGTCATCTCCACTAACCTACCCAAAAGGCACTCTAGGAGAGTACAGAGGAATAAGAAGAGAATAGGAAGAGAGTTTCAGACTGATGCTTAGATTGTAGGGTTCCATATTAAAGACATTATGTTATATCTAGGTTCGAAATTCAACATTTTCCCAAGGAAAACATTAGAAGCACTAGGAAAACCTCAATTGACATTTCCACCAATCCAGTTGTGGATGACGGATAAATATCATATCCTTCCAATTAAGCAACTGGAGGATGTAGAAGTGCATGTAGTGTGGATGAAGACCCATGCAGATTTCAAGGTAATAGACATCATGGGATACAAGGACCGCTACCCGACACTGCTCAAGATAGACTAGTCCTTTGAGAACTATTCCATAATCGAATTGAAGAAGGAATTGATGACTTTTGAGGTAGAAGGGGTTAGGGTAATCTGACCTCTAGATCCATATCAGGGACCGAGATTTACAGAACCAACGGATGACAGAGAAGAGATAGGAATGTTGGATCAATTATATAGACTAACAACAGGAAGAAGGGAGGACTACATTAACCCAAATGTTGAAGGGTATATCAATTGGCAAAGCATTCAGAGTTCATAGGTTGGCTCAGAGGTTTCTTGGGACGATTGTTAGCAGAGTGGATATGAGATAACCACTAGACGTTTCACCACAATCTATCGGGTCAATTGGATTGGCACTGAAGTACGAGACTTCCCTATCTTTAATGGTATAGATTCAATAAATTCATTTATCAACAAGATTGATGCAATTGTTATTGAAGAACATAAAGTACCTCTACTAAATGTCATGTTACAAGAAAGACCGACAAGATGGTGGGGATTTCATCGCAACTACCGTCGAGAATGGGAGAAGATCAAAATAGCCATGGAAGTAAGATTCAGACAATCAGGGGAGTACCCTCAATATTTTTCCAAATATAGGGGGGACTCTAACCCTCGACAACATTTGAAAAATTATAAGGACATAAATCAGGAAGGATTTCCAAAGTATTTTTGGGTGCGTGGTTTTATACACACCCTGGGAACCTTTACAAAAAATTTGTATGTCCAATAATAAATAAGGAGACAAAAAAGAGACTAGGATAGTTTGGATGATCATTTTGCCAACAAATTTTCTTTCTTGGATAGCGATAGGAGGTTGACTGAGGCATTACAGTTTGTCAAGAGGATTCTACTCACAACAGGTCAGCTAATGATGGGTGCATATATCAGAATAATCTAGAGCATATCTATGAGTTCAAGTATCATGAAGCAGTGGTCTGTGGAAAGGTGGGTAGAGAGTCAGATGAGGATGATCTAGAGGAATTATGCCACGTCATTCCACGAAAATGAAGGGGATAGGGTTAATAAAGGATGGACCTATAATCGATGCAGCACACTTACTCCCACTGAAGTTGCAGAAACATAACATTGGGACTGATGACAAACCAAATCTAGCCTCAATTGAAGATTATTGGGATGAACATACTACAACAGATATTTTTGACCTCCTAAGAGAGTATGAATATTTGTTCCCTTCGTCAGTTGTGGAACTGAAAGGGATCAAGGGATATCTAGGGGAGATGAAAATTGTGCTAAAAGCATATGCAAATCTAGTAAAGCATCGACCATACAGATTGAACCCGAGGGTTAAGGAGAAAGTGAAGAAAGAGATATACAAGATGTTAGCAGCAAGGCTTATATTTCCGATGGATGAGGTAGAATGGGTGAGTCTTATTGTGATACAAAATGTAATAGACCTGGTGAAAATTCCATGTAATAAAGTTAAAAACAATAACCACAGATGAATGGGACACTTATTCCAAGTTGAATGTTGGGCAAGACATCCTAGGGGGTGTTCATTTGGTTGTTTATGGCTAAGGAAATGGCTAAGGCTTTGGAAAGGAAAAAGTCATTTTTGGCACATTTATTTATGAAAATAATGGAAATTAGGAGAAAAGGGAGGTGAAAGGTCATAGGTTGCATGTGAGGAGGAAAATGAAGGAAAATAATGGAAAATGAAGAAAATAGAGGCCTCATTCATCAAAACGCTTATGAGGATCAGTTGGTAACCTTTCGTCAGTTCAGCGTTGGAGCTCTCTCTCTCACACTCTTGGATACTTAGAGATTCTTGGAGCACTCTTGGAGGGTGTGGCATACTTGGATTCTTGGAGGAAGAAGGCAAGGGAAGAGCAAGAAAGCGCAAGAAGGCATCGACATTAGCAACTACATCAGATTTTCTTGCAAGCACCGAGTTGCATGTATGATTTATTCACTAGTTTTGGCATGCATGGCATATGCATGTGGATTCTTGGTTGTGATCTATCATTAGCATGGAGGATGGCCTGGATTGACAGTGGATTGCCTAGCCTTGCCATTTCCTAGATAGCCATGGTGATTGTGGGTTTACTTTCATTGTTTTTTTTTGGTTGGTTCTCATGTTTCCTTAGCTTGGGTTGAGTTATTAGTCATGGAAGCACTGGTTGAACAAACACTCTAGAAGATATGTAACAGCTTGGGTTGAGTTACTAGTCCTGGAAGCCTTGGTTGGAAAAATGCTCTGGAAGCCCTTGGTGGGTTGAGTTACTAATCTTGGAAGCCTTGGTTGGAAAAAATGTTTGGAAGCCCTTGGTGGGTTGAGTTACTAGTTCTTGAAGCCTTGGTTGGACAAACGCTCTGGAAGCCCTGTATAAGTTGTGGGTTGAGTTACTAGTTCTGGAAGCCTTGGTTGGATAAATGCTCTGGAAGCCCTGGAAGGCTTGGAAGGAAGCCAATCCGATGATAGTTTTGGTGATGTCTGACCGTGCAGTGGAATCAGTATTTGATGGGTTGAGGTGGATCGCCTCTGGAAGCCTGGATGAGTTGATTGATGTGTTTTAGGAGATCCAACATTCATGCTTGGAATATGGCATGGGGTTGAATGGCTGGAGAGAGATTTGGCTCAACCATTCTACGGTTGAGTGGAACGTGGTAGTCCCATCTCTGGTTGGTTCATTGCATTCATTAATGAGAAATACTTTCCCTTGATTTCCATGTGTAAAGGTACTGATGTATTTATGGATTTGATGGTTGTCATGTTTATTATATTTTTATTCCTATTATGCTTGTTATATGCACATTTTATGACAACAATTATGTATGGATTTCGACATGTTTTTACTTGTATGTGAATGGATAATGTGTCTATGAACTAATAGATGATAATGCAACAATGGCATTAGGGAACAATGGTTCATAGCAATTCTCATATAAGTATGAGATCCCTACACTTAACTCTGTTATTTACACCTCTAGATGACATGTCGATGATATGTTTAACGAAATTCCTATCATGGCTAGTAGGGATCCAGTCAAGGTCTTGAAAAAGTATTTGCTTTAGTACTGTCATTTCCATGTTACTTTACTGATTTGAAGATCTGCATCATTTCTGGGCAGTGATCTGGGCTCTGGGCCTGAAAAGGTGGCTCAAATCCCACAATCATTGGCACAACATTGACAATTCTGGTCTATAGTCGCTGGCAGGAAGGCCTATGAGAGTGACTTTAGGGTGTTGGTCACTCCCTTGCCCATAGCATGAGAGCAACTATGGCCCAAGAGACCTAAACCAACAATGGGACCCAGGGACAGGTTGTCTGAGTGGTTGACTTGTCCTCTGAGGGTTATGTTGATGATGTTGGATGTCTGTATGGTGTGTTTTTGTCGGTTCCACTTCCTTAATGTGACTTATGAGGTCAAATCATATCATAGTGGCCTCTCGTTGCATGTTTACCCAGACTGGCTGGTTGCTTGGGTAGATGTGGGAGGAGGGTGTTACAGAGTGGTATTAGAGCATGGTTCACCCCTCACACTAGATGGGCTATGTGTTGGTCATGCATGCTTGTCAATTGCATGTGTGTCTCTTACACTTATATACTTATTGCAATTGCTTGATGTCGGATTAGGGTTTAAATATGGTTATCATGGAGAATTTGATATTGATTTCATGAAATGTATTTGAAATGAGTATGTGACTGACTGTGTATGGATTATATGTCACTTACATCCTACATCCTACTTACATCCTTGTATGTTAGGTTACATTCTCTAATATTTGGACTACACATATGAGTCTTGTAGGTTGATTACAAAATTTGACCGCTTATGTTCGACTACATGTGGTTATGCGTATTTGTAGTTTGTTTGGCATTGCTTATGCATAATGTTGGTTACATGTGGCAATGTGTACAATGGAGTAATGGTTATTGTCATGCATGAGGTCATAACATGCATTGTTGATATGGCCTTGCATTGATGATTGGATCCTAGTTAGAGTAATGTTTATGAGTTTATACATTTACTCGTGTATGTCTATATGTTGTTAAGATGATGTTATACATGACTCACGCTATTTTGGTAATCTTGCAGACAATTATCCTCCCCGAGCTATACTCAGGTACATTGGTTTATTGTGATTTGGTTTATCTGACATATTATGCCTTACAGGAACAAATATCAAATGGCTAGCAAGATGGTTGACTATAAAGAATCTCCCTACGAATCTGAAGAGAGGTATGGTATTGGGAACTCCTCTGACTTGGAAATTACATTTAGAAGTTTAAAGGAGGATATAAGGAGTTGTAAGGTAGATAATGACATAATCATACAATCACAGGAAAAGTTAGCAAAGGTGAATGCAGTAATACTTCAGATCTTGTCGGATTTGTAGTGACAAGGACCACTACAGAGCAGTCATGTGCAGGAATATAAAACTAATGGGGCATACGCTAGTAGATCGTATGGCAGTTGTCGATCAGATAGAGATGACAGATTGTTAGACACTTTGAAGAGGAGAAGGGATAGACACAGGTATGATTACAGTTCTGATTCAGATAGGTCATCATCATTATCATCCTTACATGAGGAATGATAGGGGATACTTTCTGGATGAGTTTAAGAAGGCAAATCCACCTACTTTTGATGGAGAGATAAAGAGATCACGGGATGTAGAGGCATGGTTTCTTGGTATGAAGAAGTTTTTTAGGTCACGTGACTACTCAGAGAACATGAAAGCTAGAGTGTCTACTTTCAGTCTTAAAGGTAAAGCAGACATCTCGTGGGAAGATGTGAATAATGTCAGGGATATAGGTGAGGAAGATCTGACTTGGAGTGAATTTGAGTGGTTATTCAATAAGAATTATTTGTCAGAGAGATACTTCAATGACAAGGAAAAAGAGTTCCATGAACTAAAGATGGGATCCATGACAGATGATGAGTACACTAGTAAATTCTTGGAACTGTTGAGGTATTTTCCTTACCTTAAGGAGGAGAAGGCTAAGATTCAAAGATTCATTAGTGGATTACTGGTTGTATTCAAAGCCATAATTGAATTCGATGAGCCTAGATCATTGGAGGAGGCCATTTGAAAGCTAAGGCATTTCTATGAACAATCGAAGCGCAAAAAATAGACTAAGCCAAACTAGAGAGGTAATGTAAAGAACAAAGGAAAATGGGATAACAAGCGAGCAAGGCTACATGGTACAAATAAATAGCAAGGAGAATGTTACACCACCTAAGAGGTTTAATGCATCAGATAGAGGACATGGACATCAAGCTGAGGAGAAGAACAAGGATGGATGCTAGAACCCTATAGAGTGTTCCACTTGTGGCAAAGATCATCACAGGAGAGATTGTCCATAGAATCAAGGTGGTAGACCCCAGATATATAGTGCATAAGAGGCGCAGACTATTGGAGATGTAGGCCAGAGTATTCCTCATATCTATGTAGGCGTGGAAAACAGGTAGGCAGAACATCAAGCATCTAACATTGAGATGGATAGTAAGCTTTGTGATCAAGTTATTTCTATTTTGATTGACCCTGGATCTAATTATAGCTATGTTAGTCCTAACATGGTGGATAAGTGTGGGTTGAATAAGGAGTTTCCTGTAGAGTCTTGGTTAGTTCAGTTGGATACAGGTACAAAGAAGTGAGTTCATCATTGGGTAAGAGCTTGCATATTTGAATTAAATGGTATGCCTACGGCAACACATTTTAATGTTTTACCGTTGGGTTCATACAATATGTTATTGGGCATGGATTGGTTGTATCTACATAGAACCGAGGTTGACTATTATGACGAAGCCATTGAGTGTGTTGATGATAATGGGGAACCATGAGTCTTCCAAGGTAAGAAGAAATCCGCATCAGTTAGGATGGTGACAACTATGCAAGAAAAGCGCAACCGTAGGAAAGGGTGCGAGCTATTTGCAGTACATATTTCTAGTGATAAGGGTAAGGAGGTTAAGGATGCATATGTGTTGAAGAAATACCTAGTTTTACAGCTGTTCAAGGATGTATTTCCTGAGGACATCACAGAGTTGCCACCTCATAGGGAGGTAGTATTTTCTATCAAGTTAGTGCCAGGGGCAGCTCCAACATCGAAATCACCTTAAATAATGAGCACACCTGAGTTGGTTGAGTTAAAATTGCAGGTGAAGGAAATGTTGGACAAAGGATACATTAGGCTAAGTGTATCACCTTGGGGCGCACCGGTCTTGTTTGTGAGGAAGAAAGATGGTGCCCTCAGATTATGCATTGATTATAGATAGTTGAACAAAGTGACTATTAAGAACAAATACCCTTTGTCAAGGATTGATGACTTGTTCGATCAGCAAAAGGGAGCAGTAGTGTTCTCGAAGATTGACTTCAGATCTAGATATCATCAGGTACACATCAAAGAGGAGGACATTTACAAGACTGCCTTCAAGACCAGGTATGGGCACTATGATTTTTTTGTTGTTCCATTTGGCTTAACTAATGCTCCAGCCACATTCATGTGTTTGATGAATAATGTGTTGTGTCCATATTTGGGTAAGTTTGTTATTGTGTTCATTGATGATATATTGTTATATTCTAAAAATGAGGAAGAGCATGTTGAGCACTTATCAGAAGTGTTGAGGTTGTTGAGAGAGCATCAGTTGTATGCTAAGCTCAACAAATGTAGTTTCTTTCAGATTGAGGTACACTACTTGGGACATGTTATCTCCAAGGAGGGCATTGCAGTAGATCCAGCGAAGATAAGGGCAATCATGGAGTGGGTAGCTCCTAAGAGTGTGGATGAGGTGATATCTTTCATGGGCATGGTAGGATATTATAGGAGGTTCATCAGGAACTTCTCACATATTGCTTATCCTATCACATCATTGTAGAGGAAGTTCAAATGGACTAAATAGTGTGGGTCTAGCTTTGAGCAAATCAAGTAGTTGTTGACACATGCACCAGTATTACAGATTGTACATCTGGACAAAGAGTTTGTAGTATGTACAGATGCTTGCAAGAGAGGGCTCGGTGGATTCCTTATGCAGGATGGATAGGTGGTATGTTATGAGTCTTGGAAACTAAATGAGCATGATCAGAACTACTCGACACATGATCTCGAGTTGGCAGTGATTATACATTCACTGAAGATGTGGAGGCACTATCTTCTTGGTAGGAAGTTTATGCGTAGTGATCACATTTGGCTGAGGTATTTGTTTGACCAACCAAATCTGAATGTCAGGCAGGCTAGATGGTTCGCCACGATTAGTGAGTTTGACTTCGAGATCAGGTACATCAAAGATAAAGAGAACAGGGTGGCAGATGCTCTCAGTAGACGGATACATATACATCACTTGGCAGCTATGAGCTCTTATGGGACATATATAAAGGATGAGATCTTGTAGGAAGGACAATAGGATGTCAGGTATATGGAGATTATGCATGGGTTGTATTAGGTTGATAGTACATGCAGTAATACAGGTACATGTGGCAATACATATACATGCATAGGTACAGGTGCAAGTGCACATGGCATGGACTATTGTCTTACGATAGATGGATTGGTCAGGTTCTGAGACAGGATATATGTACCAGATAACCATGAGCTCAAGAAGGTGATCTTGAGGGATTTTCATGCAAAACCATATTCAGGTCACCTAGGTTATCAGACGACACTCATAACAGTGAATAGGTATTACTATTGGTTGAATCTGAAAAAGGATGTAGTAGAGTTTGTGGCTAGGTGTTTCGATTGTTAGTGAGTGAAGGCAGAGTGCAAACATCCAGGTGGACTACTACAACTGATCGTTATTCCTGATTGGAAATGGGAGGTAATTTCCATGGATTTCATCACAGGGTTGCCAAAGATAGTGAAGCAGCATGATTCCATCATGGTCATTGTGGACAGGTCAAAAAAAGGTTGCACACTTTGTTCTGGTAAAGTCTACATTCTCAACTAGTGATGTGGCATAGTTATTCATCCGAGACATGGTTATACTACATGGTATTCCAAAGAAGATTGTATCAGACAGGGATGCGAAGTTCACTTACAAGTTTTGGAAGGATTTATTTGTAGGTTTGGGGCAGAGTTGGCCTTCAACACATCTTATCATCTACACACAGATTGACAGACAGAGAGGGTCAATAGGATATTAAAGGACATGTTGAGGATGTATGTATTGCATCAGTAGATGAAGTGGGAAGAGTATATCCCTTTGTTTGAGTTTGCATACAACAATGGTTATCAGGAGTCACTGAGGATGAGTCCTTTTGAGGTATTGTATGGGTGGAGTTGTAACACTCCCATTACTTGGAGTGATATAGTTAGCATGGTATTGATTGCACCAGATATGTTGGCAGACATGGAACATGAGATGTAGGTGATCAAGAAGAATCTCAAGGCAATACATGATAGAAAGAAGATTTATGAAAATAAGAACAGGTTGTTCAAGGGGTTCCAGGTTGAGGAACAGGTCTACTTATGCATCAAACCAAAGAATAGCTCCTTGCAGATTGGCTCATGTGCCAAGCTGGCACCACGATTTTGTGCAACCTTCAATATTATTAAGTGGATTGAGCCAATAGCATATCAACTTGCACTACCTCTAACAATCAAAGTCCACAATGTTTTCCATGTATCTTTCCTTAAGAAGTATGTTAAGGATGTTGATCATGTGATTGACTGGTCTGTATTGCAGGTGGAACCAAATGGAGAATTCTAGCTGCAGCCTCAGTGTATATTGCAAAAAAATGTGTTCATGCTTTGGAACCGAGCAATTGAGCAAGTTAAAGTGCAATAGAAGCACTTTGGGATCAATGAAGCTACATGCGAGATGGAAGATCAGATGTGGGCTATGTATTCTTCCTTGTTTGTCGGTTGAGGCAAAGCAACTTTGATATGGTGGTTTGGTGATTGCTTATGGTGGTTTAGTATTTTCTTATGATGGCTTGGTATATGCTTTATGGTGGTCTAGTATTTGCTTATGATGGCTTGGTATATTGATCAGGGGCTCATGTCCCAAGTGTCGTAAAATGCTCAAAAATGAAAGTGCTCAGAATTAGCTCAAACCTAAAAGAATGGATAGATCTCGTCCTCCTAATTTTGGCACCACAAACGGTTCGAAAAACGGTCACCGTATGAGAAAGAAATGACAAAAACAAAATCGCCCAATAACCCTTAATTTTTGAATTTTCAAAAAAAAAAAAGAATATTCCACAGAATATTCCTTGGAATATTCTAGGGAATATTCTTTTTTGGGCAGCCAATCACAGGTTACCACGTGGCAGGCTCGGAGGCCGTCACGTGGCCTAGGATGACGTCAGCAACATGTATGGGTTCATTTCAAAATTTTGGTGGCAGTGAGGTTCGATCCCATGACCTCTCGTTCAACAACCAAACATCTTACCGTTGGGCCAATCAGGTGGTTCGTGTTTGGGTAGTGGACCAAACGCTATTTAAAATTTTAAAATGTTTTTGGGCGGGAAACGAAGGGGGCCAGCCCCCATTCCATATGACCTTATGCCAAGAACCGTGGGTCAGAACACTAACCACCAGTCAGCACACAATCCGAGGAAAACTGCAATTAATATAAATGCGTTCACATGCGCATTAAAGAAACAGTTAAATCCGGCGGTCAGGTTAGGATTTGGTGGCGGAATTGGCGGACCGCCAAAATTGGTGGGCTTATCTGGCCTCCAAATACAGTTAGTTGGAGTTTTTTTAGGCCAAACTGGAGGGAAACTTCAATGAGCCATAACTTTGGCTAGGAAAGTCGGTTTTGGACGAATTTTTTTTTTGGATTTTGGGTATTTTCGACCTTTTGAAGCCATTGGCACAGGTCTTACAACATTCTGAGGTCATTTGCACAGGTTTTGGAGCCGTGGAAGTTCTAGGAGCCACTAGGGCCCAGTATTGTGAGAACTGTATACGGTTACAGGTATCCATTGGAGGTGAACCAGCAGTCAATCCTGAAGGATTCAACTGTTGTGAATCTGTTTTTGCAGTCTATTCCACCAGTAGAGACTTCTATTCAGCTGTATATTCATTCTAAGCATTTAATTAAAACGAGGACAGGCCCATTTGGGAGCCTTGGACCCAGCAGACGTAGCCCAGGAGGGGTGAACTGCTTCATCAACTTCTTTTGCATCTGTGGTTGATTTATTTTGCAGAAAAAATTCGTTTTAATGTGCTAAACAGTAAAAGGAAATAATTCTGCGATGCTTAAATGGATCATGAACAGCTGAAAATTTCATTTGTTTCTTTACTACAAGACATGGGCATCTTTTAAACATGTTTATTACTGAATTGAATACCTTGTAAACCTTTTTCAAGTAGTTTCAAATTCAGATCAAGTTGGTATCAGAGCTTTGTTGTTGTTTCTTTGTATCAAAAGCAGTCAAATAAGCTATAGACAGAGCCTAAAACGAGCCAGGAAGCCTTCGAAATGCTCTTGTTATACAATTGCAAAGTAGATAAACGCTCTTTTAGTCAATCTCTGGTGTAGTTTTCTTTTGATTATTTTTGTGCAAGATCTTCTAACTATCTTGCAAGTATTGATGCTTACCAGGTTGAAACTTAAAAGATGGGAAGGACAGTTGACTAGAGAACGAGAGAATCCTCAGTCAAGGAAGGCCAGAGAGCCATCACCTCCACCTTCAATTTCACCCTCAAGAGTCTCAGTAGAAGCTTCCAGAATGTCTGAACAGGAAGGAGAAATTCCTGCAGACATGGATCCAAGAGAAGAAGAAAGAGTCTTCAGAAAGGCTTTCTTGGACCTCACTGAAATGGTGAGGATATTGTACCAAGAAAGAAATGAGAAATTGGCTGGAGAAGGGTCCAAACATCCACATGAAGGAGAGGGCTCTTCAAGAGGTAAGAAGGATGATGATCATTCCAAGAAAGGACATGGAGGTAATGGTGATCCACCACCCCCTTTGTCACCTCCTTCCTCTTCATCCTTGTCTTCTTCTTCTTTGCATAAGCATAGATCCTCTGGAAAAAGTCCTTTTTTGAAGCTTGATGTAAAATTCGAATTACCTATGTTTAATGGTGAAGTGAATGCAGAAAAGCTTGACAACTGGA
>APFE031001496.1:0-11201 GCA_000404065.3 Pinus taeda | reverse complement strand
AAAGACCAGGAAAGTGGCTAGTCAAAATGCCACTAATATCTTGTGGGAGAAACACAGTCTACAAATAATGATGCTAATCATACTTGATGGATGGCCCAACAGTCTAATCTGGACCATGCCATGCTTAAATTGCTTGTTGCAGAATAGGGAATGGTTCCTGTCCAAATAGCTCAAGCTTGGCAGATGACTAGCTAGGTAGAGAAATTAAGGAGCGCAACTGCTTAATCTGGGTCCTTGGGAGAAATAAGGGTAGAATTAGATAGGAGGGTAGTAAAAGGAAAAAGAGAACAATCAGGGTCTACTAATTCAAGTGCACCCACTTCAAGTGAAGAAAAAATGTTAGGATAACTAGGTTGGGTAAGTAGAGTAAGGTTGCAGAAGTGAAGGGGCATCACCAGTTGGCTTATCAAGAGCAAGACTCATTCCATTCAGGGTATTGGCACCATGGCAGAGGTTTGAGGACATAACAATGGAAGCATGTCTAATTTTCCCCTTTTTTCCCAAACATCATTTATTAACATCCCCCAAGGACCTTGGGATCTGCCCAAGTGTCCTCTTCCACTTCATTCCATGACCAAGTACCATGTCAAACTATGAAGTTCAGTCAAGGGAAAGAAGCCACATTTTTTGTGTAAAAATCTTTACTCTCAACTCCCTCATCTTCCATTCCTAAGTTTTTCTCCTTAAAACTTAGCATTTGCCCCTACACACTCACCTCACAATGTCATATTAAAAACTAATGTATTATCTAGCTCCCTAAGCATTCCCCTTCCCTAAATTCTACAAAGATCTATGTAAAAATCCCAAAAAGTCTATGTAAATACCCTCCCCCCTAGCAATATAGCTATATAGTCATGATTTGGGGAATATTAATCCACCAGGGGTTAATATTAACCCTCTACCACCCTAAGCTATGGGTTTTTATTAAAAAATTTGGTTAAAAATAAAAAAACCATAGTCCCCGCCCTCATTAACCCCTCTTACCCCCCTTTCGCGCTAAAAGTTTGGTTTGTAAAGTTTTTAAATTAAAAACATTTATAAACTAAGCCCTGCTAACCCTATGTTAAAAACCCACCCCGCACGCGATATATTTTAACAATTATTTTAATCGGCAGGTCCCCGCAGCCATAAAGCACCGTCGCATCGCATTCCCCGCTAGCCGTTCGATCGTCGGCCCCACAGATCTAACAGTGTGCGGTCGATCTCATCAGCAAACGAGCGGAGGTTTAGCGTCCAGGGGATTGGCGGTTTCACCGCCGTACCCCTGCCACGCGTCAACCGCCCGGGTTGGTCAGAGCCCCCCCCCTCTTACCACTTACCGCCCAAGGGTGCTTCGGGGAAACCACTTACCGCCTGTCCCCTCCCGCTGACGTCATACCCACGTCAGCATGACGTCAGCACCCCCTTCCGCCACCGCCCCTCCACGTTGCCTCCACGTCATCCATCCGCCTGCATGCCCTACCACCGTGTCACCGCCACGTGGCCACCCACGTCAGCTGCCACGTCACCCTGCCATACCCCGACCCACCGATGACGTCATGCTGATGTCATCGTTGAAAAGGCGCCAAAAGGCCAAATTTGCATAAAAAGTCGAGAAATGACCGTTTTATGTCATTTTAACTTGTCGTTTTCGGAGCGTCATGCATGCAGAATACATCGTTTGCGGCCAAAATCGAGAATTTGTCCACCAAAGCTGTTGCCGCCCTCGAAGTCAAATCAAATTACCTGCCATTATTCCAGTTGGACACCTCCTGCACTGAAAAATCCAGGTATTTGCCACAGTCGACCTATTTCACCCATGTTTGTGCCATTTTTCTCCTAAATTTCCTGTAAAAAATCTTGGCAAAGCTCCTCACAGTCAAATTATCCACTAAAGCTACCCAAAACTTAGTAAAGTCCCTACACCACGAAGCTCTGCAAAAAACCCGTGCCCTTCTGCGAAATTCACCGTGAAAAATTAATTTTAGAAGCCGAGCTACCGGCTAAAGCCCATGTAACTGCACACTCATCCCTGTTATCAGAATTCCCTTTAAAAAGCTAGCTAATTAGCTCAAAACACTCTGGTTTCTTCCAACAGAGTGCCCCACAGTTCATCAACCCTATAAAAAAGTCTCCTCATACTCTCAGAGCTACTCACTTTTAAAAACACAATTCAGTGGGCAGTCCTCAGCCTCTGCACTAATCCTAAGCTCAAGTAAATATCCACCAAACATCAAACATGGCCACTCCATCTGCTCTAGATGTTGCTCCTGTTAATCCACCCAGTAAGGAGCTTGAAGCTATGCCTCTTGTGGACAATGATTTCCTCATTGTAGATTTTGTGGCAGAGAGGAATAACTTACAGACCTTCTGCCAGCTGAGGAACAGTCAGTCACTTGGACAACTGTGACATGTATGGCATCTGGGAGTCAAATTTGCCTATCTATTTCTTTCCATCTGTAAATATCTTTCCTGAAGTCATTCACCTCTGTGCAGAAAATTATGACCAAAAACTAAGAGCTATAAAGTCTCCATCTGGGAGCATCCTCTTTTACATTACTCCTGATTCCATCAATCAGATGCTAAATTATAAGCAAACCCAGCTGCTCTACCCCTTTTCCATAAAGTACTTGCTGGATGAGGGCTCCAAGCTCTCTAGCATTGAGATTGCTGCAGTTGCCAAAAATTTCATGAGAGCAGACTGCCAACCTTCTGGGCCACCTCCTTTCCCATATGCAAATTTCAAGGAGGTAGGCAAGCTGCTGGTGGACATGATATCCTCTGCGCTGGGGTTCTCCACAAATGAACATGTTGATGAAACTGTGTTGGTCTTGTTATCTGCATATAGCCTAAGGAAGCCCCCTTCTATAAAATACAATTATGCCAAGTTTATTGCCTACAAGATACATGACCAACTGCTGAGGCTGGACAAGGAAGCAATATTCAAATATTCATCATACATCTATCACCTCTTCATGTACTATCAGATAGATTGTTTCCAGTGCCCCATCAAGAAGCTAGATTCACAGGGTGAGAGGAGGTCTGTCATCTTCTGGTCTTCAGTTTTCCACCAAGTCCAGAACTCTCCCTATTCCTACTGTGAATTCATTGACCAATTTGTCTATCCAGTTACATGCCTCTTGAAAAGCACTCCTCTTGCCGGATTGTCCAAAGATATGCAGAAAATCTTACAGCTGTCCAGGAACTACAAAATAGGTGATTGGTATTTATACCAAAATCACACAGTGATCAGGATCTATGGTTGTGAGCTCTGTCCTTACAGGCTCCCAAGATATGTGCCTATGAGATTGTTTGCCTTGGAACACTATAGGCAACTCATCAACTCTAATCTTACACACTTCCATAGTGCCAAGAAGAAAGCCAATCTCAAATTCAGAGACCACCTAGGCCCCTTCATCATGAACAAGAAAGATGGTTGGTAAGAAGCTGATCAAATATTGGGGCAACATCTTAAACTTAAAAGGAGCTTTTGGTGGGTCCCTTATGACCCTGAAGGCTTTATCAGTGCCAGAAGAGTCAAGTATAGGCTGCTAGCCTACAAACATTGCCCATATCCAAAAATTGAATACTTTGCTAACCAAGATGAGTGGGTGCCTGGTACATTAGTAGAAGAATTTACTCAGGAGGAGACAATGGAGCAGACTGTGAAAGATTTAGAGAAAAATCTTGACTTGGATTCTTATCAGCAGGTCATATTCAAGCAACCAGTCCAAGTCGGAGAAGGCATATCCACTGCTGCAGCTGCACAGACCACCCAGCAGGCATCTACAACAACAACAACTACAAAAAAAGGTAAAGAAGTGATGGATGTTCAGCAGGACACAGAGGCAGGGCAACCCAACACTTCAAAAGAACAAAGTCAAGGGCAAGCCCCTTTACAGCAAGCTGAAGCACCTCAAATCCCAGTTTTGCAAACACCTCTCAATGAAGAGAGAGGCAAAAAACGAGATAGAGAGGAGGTCACACCTCCAAGTGGGTCAACACAACAACCAGAGGCCAAGAGGCCAAGAATTGACCCTCAGACCGAGGAAGAAGACATCAGTGAAGAAAGAGAAGAAAGCCAAAGTAGAGAAAGACAATCCAGCCAACAGACTTCCACTAGTTCATTTCAGCGGGAATAAGCCATGCAGCACAGCACAGAGGTATCCTCCTCAAGGTAGCAGGGCAAGCAACCAGCTGGAGTCAAAGGGTCATTCATGGAAATCAAGGCCCAAAATGAACTCTTAAGAGTTCAACTATATGATCAATTCTTGAAGACCACACCCTCCAAGCAGCAGAGATTGATGGTAGCATATGACATCAAGGAGGATAAGATGATTTTTACTCATCTTAAGCCTAAAATTCCAAAGCCTAGATCATCTGCAGACTACACCAAAACAAGTCTAGAGGTCCTCTCCAAGGACATACACCCCATGGATCAGATAGAGCTGCACAAACAGACAGGGGAAATGGTGTATGCCACACTTGCAGACAGGGCCATGCTGGCCCATCAGTTAAAAGAATCACTAAGGAATACAAATACACAACTTGATTGAGAAAGGATGTCTTCCACTGCTAAAGACAACAGAATAAAAATGTTGGAAGACATAATCATTGATCTAGGACATGATCCTAAAGATCCAAAGGGTATTAAGGCACTTATGAAGAAAAAGGAGGATGACATTGCTGCACTGAGAAAGCAGGAAAAATTACCTCCAACCATTCACCCTCAAACAACAGAACTTGTACAAGAGAAGCAAGTTGATGAGGCCATGGATTTGCTTCTGATGATGAATCAAAGAATATTGCAAATGGAAGCAGAATTGGAAAAGGCATTGCAGGACAAGCAAGGGGAGTCAACCTCCCAGCCCCCTCAAACTTCTACAACTCTTGGCCCTGCCCCTCCTACACAAGCATCAGCAGCCCCTCCTGCCATTCCAGCACCAACCACAGCCACATCAGCAACAGAAGCAATAGCAGCAACAACAGCAGTAGCAGAATATAGCATGAGCATGGAGGACTTGATGAAAGCTGTCAAGGAACTTGAGGTTCAGGTGACAGAAATCAATGAAGCAAAAGATAGACTGGCCAAGCTAGAGGCCAGCTACGACAAGTCCAAGATGACAGTGGTAGAGAAGCAGAGAGAGATAAAGGCCTTGGAGGCCAAAGTAAAAGCTTTGGAAAAAGAATTGCTTCTAGGCAAGACCTTGGCAGAAATCAAGAAGATAATTTGGGCCAAAATTGGCCAATCAATCCATGACCAATGGAGGTCAATCCAGGCAATACATGAGCAGAGTGAACTAATAGGCATAGCTCATGTTGAAATACAAAGGGCCAGAACAACACTAGGAATCATTCCTGAGCAGGCCAATAAGATGATACATTTCCTTAATAATCACACTAGGGAGGAATGGACAGCACTAGAAATAAACAACAGAACAGACATCATCCTGACAGCTAAGAAAGTGCTAACTTTGAGGAATTTCACTCAAACACTAGAAAGGAAATGTCAGGATATGAAGGCAGAAATTGATGAATTCAGGGCAAAGATGACATGTTACAGGATAAAGGACTGCCAAGCCTAGTGACTGGCACAGGACAACTGCTGTCATATGATCAGTATATCACAAGGATCAACAATTATGTTGAGAATCAAATAACAGCATCCAGCAGCTCCACAGAAGAAGCAGGGCCTCCCTCTGGGCAGTCTCAGTATGACAAATTAGAAAATCTATTTTTTATTGAGCATGAGATAAATCATCTGTTTGAGGTGCCTCCAAACTTCTACAGATATACAGAAGCAGATGAAACACTGGTAAAGATAAGGAGACATCAGCTACCTCCATCTAATTGGTGGCAGGCAATGTTGGAAATTCTGCCCAGGTGATCTCATCATATCATTCCTTTTTGTGAAAATTCAAATCTCAGTCACAGTACAGGTCAGTAGACAAATCAGCACGCAGGTATCACAGGAGGCATCCGTACAGTGACTCACCAAAGCACTCAGACAGCAGGCTCAACTAACGCAGAATTAAAGGCACAACTAACAGCCAACTTTCCTGAGCCAAAAAGTCAAAAGTTGTCTGACAGAAAGATAGTTGTCATCTCAACATTAAATGTTGTAGTTATTTCTTTCATTTACTTTTTGTAAGAGAGTTGGTGGTGCAATTTATTGCACAATAACTCACTATTGAGATATTTTGTATCCCATTTTTGTATATATATCCCCTCAAAGAACGTATTGAGGGTCGGTTGTAGTGAAACTCTTTTACAAGAGCTCTATTGTATACTTGTGACATCTTGCTAATACAAATTGATGGTGGAGTTCCTGGTTCCTATGTTGTCTGAAGGTGGAAATGAATGGCTCTGTTGTGTTACAGAATTCTGTGTCATTTGCTGGAACAATAAGTTATTTTGAACTGTGTTGTGTTTTTCTGTGTATGCCATAATTCATATATTTTCGTAATCATAGTAAATAGAGAAAAAGAATAGCTTAGGATTTGTTTGAACACACCCTATGCTCAATCTCTATTTCTAAATATGTTTTCTTCTGGATTAGCCATGGATATGAATTCTTAATTGCTCATGTCTAAACTAATTTTATCATTGTGAATATTGTTTAAGAATTCTTAACTGCTCTTAAGCAATACTTTCATTTTTCCTTTGTTAGCATGGTGAAAGATTCTCAATTGTCTTTCACTCACTAATTCCATAATTTTATCACAAAATCTAAAAATTGTTCCATAGATGCCTATCTGGCTTTGCAGCAATACTCTGTCTTCATAAACATACTTCAGCAGCACACTACCTAGACTCCATTGCCCAATGGCCCAAACTGTTCAGTAAATTATACCTCAGCTCTGGTTTGAATTCACCAACCAACCAAACTCAAACAAAACAGTACACCATAACTAGCCTAAAATCATCCACCAAATAAAGCTAAATCATAAAGAGAGAGCCCTATCTAGTTACAGGTAGGCTAGGACCTATAACTAAAAGATTGGTTAGTGGTTACCTTGGTCGTATTCCCTTTAGGAAGCAGGGAACAACTTGAGTGATAACATCAATGGCAACTCCACTGGGGACTATTTCAAATTACCAATTGCAAGGAAATAAGCTTCATGTTTAAACCTTCTCATAGAACACCAAGGAAACAAAAATCAGAAGCTGGCTCCAAAGAAGAAATCTCGTTACACTAGGTCCAACCCTGACCCTAATCCCCCAGCTATCTTTGAAAACCCCAATTTAATCCCCAAGATCTTGAAGAAACAAGAACAGCTAGGAGAACTCCCAGACTCAGATGCAGAACCAATCCAGCAGAGCTATATTCCAACTCATGTCAAAGCATTAGTTCACCCTCACATAACCCCTACTTACCCTAGTTCCTCATCCACTTCCCAAGGTAGTTTCCCCACTCCTCCATCCCCAACACACCTTACTCCTATTATCCCTTTTGTTCCAGTTACTCCACTCCTTCTGGATGTCCCTTTTATCCCTGCAAATATGGCTAGATATGCTCCTTTACACCTTCCTGCAAATCCAGGGGCAATGCCCCAAGACTATCAAAGAAAAATCACTTACTTTGATGGCACTGGCACTTATACAGCCCAGCAACACACCAAAAGAATGCAGGACTATTTTTAGAACTATGAGATAGATGATGAAGATGTAAGAATGAAAATTTTTGTGCAAAGTTTGACAGGGGATGTAAGGAACTGGTTTAGGTCTCTAGCTGCAAATTCTATACTCAATCCTGATGCCTTATACCTAAGTTTTTTAAACATATGGGAAAAGAAGAAAGACCCTCTACACAAACTAACAGAGTATGATAACTTGAAAAGGGGTCCACAAGAAACAATTTAAGATTATTGTGCTAGGTTCAACAATGTATATAACGCCATCCCTCAGAACTTGAGACCTCCACCTAATTTGGCCTTGATCAAATTCCCTGATGGATTTGATCCAAATATGGCATATCAATTAAGAGAAAGAGCACCTCCAAGTCTTGCAGACATGCAGAATATAGCTGTAAGTGTGGAGGCAAACCTGATTGCCAAGAGAACCAAAGCAAAAAATGAGAGAAGAACAACGTTTAAAGAGGAACCCACAACCTTTGACCAAAAGCTAGATGCAATCATGAAGGGTATGGAGAGGTTGGGAGACAGAGTTGAGACCATGGAGAGAAAGTCCTCTTGGGAAGGGCAAACAAGAAACACTACTAGGAATCCCAATTTTAGAAAAAATCAAAACCCAAATGCTGGGAGGACTGGCCCTGATCAAAATATCAGACCTCCATTTCAAGAAAACTATGCAGAGGCCTCAACCACTAGTGAACAAATAGAAGATCCCCACATCAATCTAATGGGTTTGGATAGTGAACAAAAAGTATTCTTAACACAAGATAATCAACAAGTCCAAGAATACAATCAATTCCAAGCAAAATCTAGTGAGTCATTTGATTTCAAAGAAGGGTATGACACATCAGTCTATGAAGTACACAAACAATACAAGTTAAGAAGTAGAACCATAGATGTACCTGACAGTACCAAATAAATAAACACTAAACTGCCCAAGAAATCTAGTGATAAAGTTGTCTTAACAGAGTCCTTAGAGAAAAAACTCCAAAGGGAGGTCACAGTGGAAGATGTATCTGATGTACAGCCTCCAGTAAAACCTACATCTACACCACTTCTTCCAACAAAAATCTTGGGCAGACCGCTAGAAAACAGACCCAATCCAAGCATACCCCAAAACAGTATACCTGATCAGGATAAGGTCACCCAAAATTCAGCAGAGAAAGAAAAACTTGCTGCTCACAATATAAAAGTTCAGATGGAAAAACCTTTCAATCTAGAAACAGAAATTGGCAAACTGAAGATAGCAATTCCTCTTTCTGAACTAGCCAAACATGAGGTCTTCAGAAAACAAATTAATAGATCATTGCAAGTACTAGAGAACAGGGATGCAGTTAATATTTTGGATGATCAACCAGAGCTGATTTTTGGCTCAGAAGTCAATGGCAAATCAGTGGATGGAGGGACTCCTCCATTCTATGTAAGCCTAAACATTCATGACAAAGTACTACACAATGCCATGTTTGACTCAAGGGCCTCTCATAACCTAATGCCCAAATCAGTAATGGAAAAACTTGAATTAGATATCACCAGACCCTATAAAGATTTGTTTTCATTTGATTCTAGCCAGGTGAGATGTTTAGGCCTGATCAAAGACCTTTTTGTATCCCTAGTCCAATACCAAGCCAAAAAAATTCTAATGGATGTAGTAGTAGCTGACATTCCACCCAAATATGGTATGCTCTTATCAAGATCATGGGGTGCCAAACTCCAAGGATCTCTGCAACTAGACATGTCATATGCCACAATCTCAGTCTTTGGCCAGCCAAAGAGACTGTACTGAGAAACACTGATGAAATATGTGGTCAGCAGTCAGGAGAAGCCCCAAAACTTCCCAATCTACTCCATTCATTCAGACATGGACTCATTCATACTATACAATGCTAATATGTGTCCCAAAACTGAGGTCAAGCTCCTGAAAACAACAGAAACCAGACACATGAATGACCAGTCCACAGCTCCAGATCAAAAGACCACTGATGTGATCAAACCAACACAGTCTGCTGATATATTACAAGAATCACCAAAACTAGATGAGCTCACTGAACAAGTCTGTAAATCCATTGAAACAAACATTGATCAAGAGACTTTGTGGTATTTAGAATTTGATGGGTCAATAAATAAGCTAGGAGCAGGAGCAGGGGTCTGGATACACAATACTCAAAATGACCATGCTCTAGGTCATGCATATAGGCTTAACTTCAGATGTACAAATAACATGGCTGAGTATGAATCCCTTTTACTAGGTCTCAAACAGATTAAGAGTCTAGGAGTGACCAAATTTTCCATATTGGGTGATTCAGACCTAGTTATACAACAAATAAAGGGAACTTTTGTCACAAATGATCCTAGGTTAAGGTCTTATAGGTTAGCAGTGACAGACTTGCTCAACAACTTCCTGGAATATCAGCTCACCAAAATACCTAGGAGCCACAACCTGCATGCTCATAGTTTGGCAACTTTTGCAAGCACCTGTAAACTTCCTTTTGGGCCTAACCACCAGTTCACTACTGAGATTAAACACAAGCCTTATGTCCCAGAGAATGTAGATAATTGGCAAGTATTTGAGAATGATACTCAGATAAACAATTTTTTGACCATGAAGGAGGAATTCTCAAACATAAACATTGACACAAGCATTAGGGATGATCAACACCAAATTGATGAACTGAACACAAGTATATCAGCTGAAATAGCAGATTTGATATTACATCCTAAAACCTTTGACTTTGCCAATTTACAGAAGCTAAAAGTAACAGATCTTGATGAAATTATCGAAGAAGAAACTGAAGTAATTCATCTAAAGGATAATTTCTTGCCCACAGGTCTTACTCCTTTAGAAGACATTTTTGATTCAAATGATCTCCCTAAGAAACCAAAGATGCAACCCATCAATGCAGAAATAGAGGAGTGTAATATTGGGACCACTGAAAATCCCAAAATGGTCAAGCTTTCTAGAACCTTACCTCCTGATAAGAAATTAGAATATATTAAATTGTTTAAAGAGTTTCAAGATGTGTTTGCCTGGAGTTATGAGGACCTTAAATCCTATGATACTACAGTTATCCAGCACACAATACCCCTGAAAGAAAACCAGAAACCCTTCAAACAGAAACTGAGAAGAGTGAATCCAGTCCTTCTTCCCCTAATTGAAAAGGAAGTAAAACAAATGTATGAAGCTAGAATCATTGCACCTATAATATTTTCTGAATGGATTTCTAACCTTGTACCCACAAGAAAGAAAACTAGGGGGATAAGACTTTGTGTTGATCTGAGAAATTTAAACAAAGTCTCTCTCAAAGACCACTACCCCTTGCCAAAAATGGATCACATCTTAGAAAGGGTAGTGGGAGCCTCAAGGATCTCACTACTGGATGGCTTCTCAGGATTCAATCAAATGTTAGTTCACCCAGATGATCAAGATAAAACAGCTTTCACCACACCTTGGGGAATTTTCAAATATGTCAAAATGCCTTTTGGACTCAAGAATGCTGGAGCCACATTTCAAAGGGCAATGGACATAGCCTTTGCCAAAGAAATCCATGATTTCTTAGTCATATACCTTGATGATCTAACAGCCTTCTCAAA
>APFE031001492.1:50090-128918 GCA_000404065.3 Pinus taeda | reverse complement strand
AACCATAACAGTAGTCATCTATCTTTATTAATCAGAAAATAGAGTAAGGTACAACCGAAGTCCTGACGCTGAGTCCTTCTCTAGAGGGTCCAGCCAGCATGTTTTCCAAGCATTCACCTTTGAATTAGATCTCCCAAGTCAAAGAGGTCTCTCTCTCACATACAAGGCAACAAACTTATAACCTTCCTCAAGCTCTAAAGCAATCCTCACACAACACACCAGATGCCTACAAAGAGCAGCACTAATGCACTAAGAATCCCTCAATCAAAGTCTATATGTTCCAAACTAGCTGCTCATGGGCAATGGAGGAGGCTTATAAAGGAGAAGGAGTCTCCATGAATAGGTAAAGGATGAGCTTTCCTCCAAGATAAGTGGATGGTCAGCCGAACAGACATGCCAGAGAAAGGATGGCGACCTCAACAATGCTAACAACCAAGTCTGGAGGGATCTGGAAGGTTGATTGTTAGAACGAATTCGCCCAAACAGGATCAGCGCGGGTGAGACACTGAGCTGGCACGCTGACATCACAAATCAACTATAGAGGAGGTCTGGTCAGCGCGCAACAGGACAAACGGAGGGTGCGTTGTTCGTAAAATGGGACCAGCGCGGAAAAGACGTGTGCTTCCGCGCTGGCAGTGCATCAGATACATTTTCCTCCGCCTGTCAGCGCGGTTATTTGATCAACAGACGCGATGATTCATTTAACTTAGGCAAAGAGGGTTTTTCAGCCATTTTGAGGAGCATCAGCATAGGTGAATGTGGTTTCACAACACAGTAGGGAGACTGACATGATGGCAGTGACATTTTACTGTGTAACAGATGATGACTAGTGAAAGTCGTCACAAAGGTTCTGAAATAAACCACAGCAGAGGACAAAGGGAGAAGGATGCCAAAGCAGTTGTCATACAGAGACAGTTAAGCAAAGAGGAATATGAGAGGGAGAAGGCTGAGATAGCAGTTCAGCTTGAGGTGTTAATGGAGATGTTGCAAAGAAATGAGGAAAACCAGAAGCATGGTTATGTCATAAGAAAGAAGTTGAGGTGGCAAAGACTACAAGAGAAGTGGAATCATCAGGTAAATTTGCAGTTGATAAAGGAAATAAGGGAACTTGAACAAGTTCTTGATGCCAGACAGAGGATAGAGAAGCTCGAAACAGTTGAGCTACAGCAAAAGGAAGATGCTGAAGAAGATGTTGAAGTTTCGTTATGTTACCCAGAGAGTGGACCATTACTTTTTGAAAGTGATGAAGAGCAAGAGGAGTTGAATCATATGAATGATTCAAAGCAGCCCAAAGATTTGATGACTGAAGCATCAAACAAGACCGTAAGGTCTTGTGATTTTAAAACTAATGATTTGTGTGTAATTGCAGGTTTGGAAAAAGTTGCAGGTGTTGAGCAAAGGAATGTTGCAGAGGGAAAGGAAGATTGGGAGGCCGCAACATTCATATTGAAAGCTAAAGCAACATGTGAGGCGACATTTATAGTAGCAACAGCAGAAAAGGAGAAATCAACGGATGGAAACAATCAGCAGACAGAGGACATACTGGACAAAGAAATTGAGTTGATAGGGAGGTTAATGATAAAGACATCCCAGAGAAAACCAGCTGAAAGAAAGAAAAGGAGCGACAACAAGAGAATGACAGTGAAGGATTGCCAAAGCAAAGCAAGTGGAGCATTACAACACAAAATATGGAAACCTGGAAGACACCAGCAAATGACAATAGCAGTGAAGCAATCGACAAGCACGAAAGGATTACAAAATAAAATTTGGGATCCGGAGGAGACTTATGACCAGGTGGTCATGAATTTTCTTACATGGGGAGTCTGATGCAGGAGCATCAAGACCTTTTTCTCCATCTGTAAATATGGGGTGTGATAATGTTAATTTGTAAATATGGAGTGTGATGATTTTTAATATTTTATTAATTAATTTGAATTAAATAGGAGAAGGTGAGGATTTATGTAAATATTCTTTTATTAATAAAAGGATATGAGGAAATTTAATGAATTGAAGGATTTTAGGGATGTTGAGAGATTTAGGGGATGTTGAGAGATTTAGGGGTTGTTGAGGATTTTAAGAGATTGAGCATTTAATTAAATGATTTTTTTTAAATTGTATAAATAGGAGGGCTTTTTGTGAGAAAAGATGATTAGAGATGAGAGATTGAGAGTAGGTTTGGGCAGCAAGGCTGTAAGCCTTCAGCAGTTGTAAAAGGGCCATAGATTTGCATATCTGGCCATGAATGTAAAATTCTGTGTGTATGCTTGTTTTATGTAATTATGGGTATTTGAATTCAATTGATATTATCATGTTTGCATTTATGAAATCCTGAGGTATGGCTCTGCTCATGTTGGCAGAAACCGATGTTAGATAACATTGAAATTGCGTGGGTGGCTAATGGTTCTTATTTGCGCATATGCTGAGGAATGAGTCTTGAAATAATTTGTCTTTCGGTTGATACATACTGGCTTAAAGTCGCAGCTATGATTAGGCTCTGTTTGTTTTAAATTTCTTGAATTGTTTGATTAAGATTCTCAATCGACAGGTTTCAAGCGCACCAGCACTTGATCGATTTCCATAGATTATAGTCCACATTCTGGACATCCAGCCAGCAGCTCCAATGGTGGCATTTTCTTTAAGGAATTATGTGATCCACACGGCTTCGTATGGTATCTAGTTTCAGTTAAAGCGCTGCGTAATTACACAATTATTACTCCTTGAAACGCTACGCCCTACCAAGTTGAGGAAGACTGCAGCGAGCGTATTAAAAAAAGAGTTGTTGTATGTATTGAGTCTTCAACGTTTCGGGATATTGGCTCGTGTTAGGGTTGGTGGATTCTTTTTGAGCGATACTTTTTCGCGTCCTTCGTGCACCTTAGCAGAACCTGCCATGCAGCGTAGTCCAAGTAAATCTCAGCGTCTCCCAAAATTTGGAAACCTCCATTGGCCTCTGTTACCATTCGCAATCTCATATTGTATACAACAAATGAGAACTGGCCGGTAGTGAACCTGAAAGAAGCGAGAGAATTATCAACCGATAAAAAGTGCATCTATGTCTTCAAGAAATTGGAATGGGAATTGCGGCTTATCTGAATGAGGACCGAACAGAAATAAGGAACGGTAGAGATGCGCTGAGCAGAAAGTTGACTTGAGTCCGTATAGAAGCGGAATTTACAATTGAAATTCTGATTTCATAACTGTATAAGGTGTTAGCCAGCAGCATCGTGGATGTGCTCCCTCGGCAGAAGGCGCTGAGTGTATGACTGTATGATTGTTGTTCTTAACTATTTGCCATTCGAGCCACTGTCCAGAATTGATGGCGCTGTTTGAAGACTCGGATTCAAATTAATATTGTGTAGTGCGTATACGGAGATCGAAGGGAGCGCCAAGGTGAATAGTTAAATATTTGTTCCGCCTTAATTCTATACAGTCAGAGGAATACTCTGTTTGCATCAGAGTAATTGCAACTTTCAGTTTTTTGGTTTTGTTGGTTGGTGTGGGATTTGTGTGTTAAGGCAGAGGACGAGAACGATGGCGGAGTGGTGAGTGCATAGTTAAGAGAGGAATTTAATTGCATGGAATGTATTGTTTGTATGGACAGCACAATTTTGAATTGATTGCTTGGGGTCGATTTTAGTACAGAAAGATCCTGGTTATTTGCAGGCTAGCCAGCCTTGTGTCAAGATACTTTGTGGACTTAAACTAAGACAAAGCTTCATTTCAAGATATGACCCCTGTGACTTTATATGCAACAGAAGATAGAAAAACAAGATGGCTCCCTACATTCACCACTGAATCCTTGAGATAGAGAAATATGCAAACCAATTGGAATGGGTGGAGAGTACTTTAGTGGACAGGGATAGCACTGAAGTAGTAGTTGAAGATGCTCTAATTGATTTAGAGAAAAGGCCTGATGAAGGTTATTTCCTGCAGTGCAAGGAGAATCTCAAGTCCAAGTACAGTCCCAAATCCAAGAAGAATCACAGGCAGAGGGAGAATCTCAGGCAACAAGTGAATTACATATAGAAGAAGAATCCTAGGTGCAAATAGAGTCAGATTAGCCAGACCTATCAGAGGAATTGAATCAAACAGGTATACAATAGCCCACTATGAGTACTCCCCCTGACTTGCAAACTCCTCTAAATGAGGATAAAAGCCTCAAAAATAATAGGGAAGAGGCCACTACATCAGGCAGAGAAACCACACAAACATATGCACAAACCAGCCAGGTCAAAAGGCAAAGGTCGAATCCTATATCTGAACAAGAGTTTACAGAAGAAACAGTAGGGGCCACCAGTGCAGAAAGAGAAAGAAGTAGGCCTACCACTCCTTTTGGGGGCACACTAGAGCCTTCCACATTAAATACTCAGATGTTGTAAAGGCAACAAAGTGTTGAAGTGTCCTCCTTTAGGATGCTAGCTGACAGGGATCAAGACATCAGAGAAAGTTATAAGGATATAAACGCTAGGAATGAGAGGCTAAAAGCCCAGACTTATGCACAATACCTAAATATGGCACCTACAAACCAAAAAAGGCTTATTTCAACCTATGATGTTAAAGAAGGCAAGATGCAAATGACATTTTTCAAACCTACCACTCAGCAACCTAGGACAACAGCTGACTTCAAAAAGATAGATTTCAAAGTATTGGCAAAGGACATACATCCTATTGACCAAATTGAGCTACACAAGTAGACAGGGGAGATGATATACTCCACCTTAATAGGGAAAGACATCATAGTTCACCAATTGTAAAATTCCCTAAATAATATATCAGCTCAATTCCAATTGGAAAAAGGCCTCTTCACAGGCAAAAGACACCAAAATCAAGTCCTTAGAGGACTTAATCATTGAGTTGGGACATGATCCTAAAGATGTGAAGGCCACTGAAAGACCAATCAAGAAGAAAATGATGACATAGCTATTTTGAATAAGCAACTTATAATTCCACCACTACATCACCCACAAACAACAGAAGTCCTAGAGACCCAAAAAGGACAAGAAGAGCTTATGGACTTGTTCTTAAATTTAAATGACCAGTTGAAAGAAACAGAGAAAGAATTGGACACATTGATTCAGTCCAAACAAAGTGAACTGGCCACCACTTCTACAACTGCCATTCCTACAGTAACAGCAACAGTTCCCTCAACACTGACAGTATTTTTGGCACCAACAACTCCACCTACCACAACACTACCAGTAAAGCTGAGCCTACAACAATAGGTGCTTCAACAGAAAAGATAGCAGATTTAGTGAAAGCCATGGAGGAAATATCCATCCAGGAAACATAACTTAAAAGTCTTAAGGAGAAAGTGGCAAGCTTAGAAACTGAGTGTAAGCTTGCCCAAATATAGCAGAGAGAAGAAACACAGAAAGCCCTAAGAATGGGTGAGAATATTAAGGTCCTAGAAAAGGATCTAACTTTACAAAAGCCACTAGGACAGACTAAGGAGATGCTCTAGGCCAATATCATTGACTCTTTCAATGATATTTGGCCATCAATTCAAGTAATATTTGAGCAAAATAGAACTGGTGAAAGTGGCCACTCAAGCAATTCAAAAGGTAAAGGAAGACTTAGGAGACCAGCTTGAGGATGCTGATCAACTCATCCACTTCTTGAATAGAAAGAACAAGCATGAACTTAATGAGATGGGTGTAGAAGATAGAACTGAAGCCATCATTGAAGTCAAAAAGGTTCTTTCCAAAAGAAACCTTATGCTTAACCTGGAGGAAAAATGCCATAACATGCAGGTTGGCATTGATAGATTCATGGCAAAGTTTCAAATATTGAGAGATAAAGGCTTTCCAAGTCCTATGATCATTCATGACAAACTTATGACCCAATTGGACTACACTGACAGATTAAGGAAGTTGGCTAAGGATCAAGCAAGCACTTAGGTATCAAAGCCTTGCCATCAGGGAAAGTATTGTATGATACTTTGGAGGATCTATTCTTTCTGGAACATGAGGTGAAACACTTGTTTGTCACCCAGGATTATTTTTCGAAATACACAGAGGCAGACAATATTTACTAAAGAATGCTCAGAGTCAAATTACCTGAGGATGAATGGTGGGAAAAAATGACAGATTTACTATAAGTCACCATAGTAAATCTGAGTGGCAGCCAAATGAAATAGGTAAACAGGGTCAAAGAGTAGCAAATTAAAGAGTATTAGTAAAAGACTAAAGACAAAGATGATTCCAGTGTACACATATCAACCAGCTTAAAAGGGCTCAATTTCAACTGCAACAGCTAGCACTACCACAATAAGAGGGACAAAATGATGCAGTTTTCCATCTGTCTATATCTTCATGCTTGGAGATATTTTTATTTCCTTAATTAAATCTCAAACTTTTATGAGATATTTTGCAGTACTTTTTGTATAGATACTTCACATTTTGAAGTACTTAGTGTGGATTCAAAGACATTTTTGTAGACTTGTATCTAAAATCAAAGTGTTATTGTATCAAGACTAGATTGGCTTGCTAGATCATGGAATAAAGTTCAGCCATTTTTGATGATTCTTGTGTAAAGCGAAAATCAAATAATTATTCTCTCATGTGTATTAGTTTTTTTCCTTATGTTTATTAATAATCATATGTGTTTTCTATTAAATCTGAATGCTAAACTAGGAATGATATTTCAAAACTTGCTTTGATGCACTCTGTCTTCACTGTTTACATTCTTAATGTTTTTTGCTAAACTATCTTAGTTAGGGAATTCTTAAATGCTCCCTTAATTCCATATTTCCTCCTTGTGGTCTATGTAGAAAAGGATTCTTAATTGCTTTTTTTATGATCACCCTCTGTTCCTCATTCTGATCTCGGTCTAAGGATTCTTCGTTGCCCTTTTACCTTGGTTATAATCATTCCATCCATCAGCCCTTTGAAGATTTTCCTTTTGCTTTGCTAGCCTGCCCTATGAAAAATCCCTTTAATGATCTAATCCAGTCAAGCTATCCTTTGATTGACTCCATAGCCCAATGGCTTAAATACCTAGCACTATCCATCTGTTCCAAGAATTCCACCACCCAACTTTCAATCAAAATCAAAATCCTCATGAACACTAAGAACTAGGCTAAAATCCCACCCAAACAAAGTTATATTATAAAGAGAGAGCCCTCTTGGGACTTAGGTTGGCTAGAACCTGAGTCTAAAAGAGTTGGTTTGTGGTTACCTCAAATTATTCCTTCTTTTGATAGCTTCTAGGGAAAACTTCTGAGTGATAACATAGTGGAGACCATACTGGGGACTCAAATCCTTAGTCTAAATAAACCTTTGAGAAATTTCAAATATTTATTTCAAGCCTCTTGAAGGGTTTATTAGAATTTATTTATAAAAATTTCATAAAAACAAAGTAACTAGAAAAGTTTGAAATTCTGGCTTCAAGGAGAACTCACTATACTAGGGCCAACCTAGATCCAAATCCTCCCCAAGTATTTGATAATCCTAATTTGATTTCAAGAATATCCAGAAGAAAGGAAAGTTCAATCAGTCCTACACTTTCAATTAAAGAAAATTCATGCCCTGATGAGTGGTTGTTTTTAGAAGATCTCTCCTTTGACGAGTCATTTGACCTTTCCCTATTTAGAACTAGGTCTGCGAGTGCACTTGATGACATTGTTCTAGATCCAGAATTTACAGTAGAACTTGAAGTCCAAAGGGAGAACTTGTCAATTGATCAATACATTCTAAATTCCCCTCAGTCATCCCTTACTACTATTAAGATCCCTAAGCTTTCTAAAACAGTTTCAACTCCCTTTAGTTCACCATTATTCCCTTCCATCTCTGAAGTTCATTCCTCACCTCCATTTATACCTTCACTTCCCCACCAACCTACCATTACACATCAGTCACCCATTACTCCAAGTTCCCCATCACCCACTGAATCACCTCTTGGAACTCCAACCCCACTTCTTAGTCCTACCCAACTTAGAGGCATGGCAAATAGATATGCTCCTGTTGTGTTACCTGCTCCATGAGGTTCCATGCCATAAGATTACTAGAACAAAATTGTCCAATTCGATGGCATAGGAACTTACACAACACAATAGATACAAACAAAATGACTAATTTCTTTGAATTACATGAAATTGATATTGGAGATGTCCAACTGAGAATGTTTGCTCAAACTCTAGCTGGTGATGTAAGAACATGGTTTAGATATTTACCTACTAATAGCATAGACACTTTAAAAGTATTTTATCAGCAATTTTTAAATAGATGGGAAAATAAAAAGAACCCTCTGCAGATTCTTTCAGAATATAAAAACATCAGAAGAGGACCAAATGAGACAGTCCAAGATTATTGTACCAGATTTAAAAATATATACAATGCAATACTAGTCAATCTTAGACCCCCACCTGGCTTAGCTCTAATAAAGTTTCCTGGTAGGTTTGATACTGATATGGCCTTCCAACTTAGGGAGAGAAATCCTCCAACCTTAGAAGACATGCAGAGTGTGGCAGTTAGTGTAGAAGCTAATTTCCTAGAAAAAAGAGCTAGGGTTAGGAATGAAGGGAGAGTACCCTTGAAAGATGAAGCCTCATCCTCTAACTTTAAAATAGATGCCCTAGCCAAAGGAATTGAAAAACTAATGGATAGGATAGAGAACATTGAAAGGAAGCCTCACTAGGATAATCAACAAGCACCTCCAGTGAGAAATCCAAATTTTAGAAAGAATCAAAATCAAAAAACTGGAAAGAATGGACCTGATCAAAATACTAGGCCTCCTTTTCAAGAAAACTATGTTGAAACTTCCCATTCAGAAGACTCTGAACAAGACACACAAATTAACTTAATGGGATTAGATGAGAAGGAAACTGTCTTTTTGAAAAAGATGATCAGGAACTACACATGCTTAAGTAATTATAGACCCAATCAGGAGAATCATTCGATTACAAGAAAGGTTATGATTCTGCTATCTTTGAAGTGCACAAATAGTACAACTTGAGGAGTAAAAAGAACACTGATACTCCTGAACAAAACAAGAAAGAAGCATCAAATCAACCTAAGAAAGTGAAAGCAGTTCCAGTTACTAAAACTCTCCAAATCCTCTCTAGACCAAATCAGAACCCTTTTGATCCCACCATTATAGATATAACCAATGACCAACCCCCTCATAATCAACCATCCTCTTCAATCCCCTCCAAGGAGATAGTTGAGGAATCTCCAAACATCACAATAGAAAATCCACAGAAAAAGACTTAAAATGTATAAAAATAAGACCAACCTACACCAAACCATGCCATGAAAATACCAAATCCTCAAATAGAGAAAGCACCTTTGCCGTTCAATTTGGGAGCAAAGGTGGCTAAGTTAAAAATTTCAGTCCCCTTAACAAATTTGATTAAAAATGAAACTTACAAATCTAAAATAAGTAAATCCTTAAACTTTGTTGAGAATGAAGACTCTGTTAACTTATTTGATGATCAGCCTAAGCTTATATTCAGTCCTGATGTTAATGGAAAACCATTAGAAGGAGGGATACCACCCTTTTATATTAGCCTTAACATTCGTAATAAGATCTTACACAATGCAATGTTAGATTCTGGGACTTCACACAATTTATTGCCTAAATCTGTTATGGAAAAATTGAACTTGGATATCACTAGGCCTTACAAGGACCTGTTTTCATTTCATTCAAGTCAGGTAAAGTGCCTAGGATTAATCAAAGACCTATGTGTTTCCTTAGTACAATATCCTACTAAGACCATTCTCATGGACATAGTTGTTGCTGATATACCACCTAAATATGGCATGCTATTGTCTAGATTATGGGGGGCTAAACTCCAAGTATCTTTGCAACTTGACATGTCATATGCTACAATTTCAGTCTTTTGACATCCTAAAAATTTGTACAGAGAGACTCTAATGAAATATGTAGTCAGTAGCCAAGCTAGGCCTCAAAAATTTCCTATCTATTCCATGCATTCTAATGTTGATTCTTTTATTTTGTACAATGCTGAAAAAACATAAGACACTGCTTCAAACATCATTATTTTAGAACCAAAAGAAATTGCAGTTACAACTCAAAATGAAATTGTCCAAACTCAAGAGATTATAGATAAAAAGATAATCAAGATACCTTAATCAAAGAAGATTTTGTCCCCCCAGATAGTAAGAATTATGAACATGAAATATTATGGCATCTTGAATTTGATGGATCATTGAACAAGTTAGGAGCAGGAGAAAGAGCGTGGATTTACATTTTAGAGAATGAATAATTGATTTAAATAAATAATAGAAAAGATGAAGAGTCACCGAGAGATGAAATGAACAGTCTCTCCCTCATGTATATAATAAAGACCAACCTGAATGAATATCATGATTTTTTTTAAGGAGTTTCCTCTTGCTCTGACATGGTATCAGAGCCAATGCCATTTTTGGCTTCCCTCTGCTTTGTAACTCCCTATTCTACCTATGCAGACTAACATCTTTCTCACTGTTATTCTGTCGATTCTACCTAGCCTGGAAACTCTGACGCTACCTCCCATCCAAGAATACAGTCAACTCCTAATTTTGAAACAATCTCATTCGTTATGCATTGCTTGTCAATGAAATGGGCACTTCTTGTCGATGAAATCGAGACTCCCGCCATAGCCACTCCCGCCTCTGCCTTTAGACGACCTCTATAAGCATTGTGAATTTTCCATTGGGAAAATGCCCCACTGCCATCACTGTATATCCCCACAACAGGAAGAATGACTATTCATTTCATGATTACATTACACTAGTACATGAGCAAACTCTTCCTTACTTAAAGACTCTGCAACCTTTGCATCAAGCATGACGATTTCGTTATATGCGTTGCAAGAATGGCGCCATAAGCCTTCTTCTGATATAAGAATTTCAGAGGGACTTGGATATTCTTTAGTGAAGCACATCCTTTCGAAAGTCTGAGCTAGCAGATCATCAAAATCTGAATTGGGAAAAATGTCAGCTACGACGTACTTTGAAGAAGTCTCAGCAGCATTAGGCTTTCCACCCGAAGCTTTTATGCTAGGGGTCTTCATTTCATCGCTGCTAAGTTGATACGCTGTGGCCTCCCTTGGAGATTGTATTGGAGGCAGTGGCACCAGGTCCCAACACAAATTAATACCAACCTATGTGGCCATTAACCCATTCAATTGATATGCTATTTCAATTGATATGCTACTCCAATGCTATTGTTTTCTAGAGCCTATGGGTGAGAGACTCCTCTCCTGCACAGATGGTATGATTATTTTTAGTGACTATGAGTTGTTGCATTGTATATGTGTATGGTATTGAATATTAGAGTCAGTGAATGGTGAATGCTATTACGCTGAATGATATTGCGGTGTATGGTATTAAATTTTATACAGTGATACCTCTATCTCCATATATCATAATCAAATTTTTTTTAGGAGTAAAATTTTGCAGCATAAGTTTTTTTTTCCCACGGTACACAGATTTTACAATGCATTCAATCATATCTATTGTGGGAGTAGTTCTTACTGGCAAGGAGAACTATCCTGAGTGGTCCAGGAAAATAAAACACACCCTTCATTTTCAGTGAGTTGTGGAAAGGAGTGTGTGTTGGAGACGGAGAAAAAGAGCCAGAACAGCCTACCTCAGGCAAGGAGTTCACCATTTGGGAAAATAAGAACAGAAAGACCTATGAATTGGTTGCAGCATCAGTAAGTGAAGAGGTGAGTCGCCATATTTTTCCATTTTCAAATGCTTTTGAAACCTTACAAAAACTGAAGGAACTCTATAACTCACACTTTACACTTGAAGTTGTTCAACTCATGATTAAACTCTTCACTCTTGAATTACAAAATAATGATCCTCTTGCTCTTGCATCCGAATTAAAATCTATAATGCATGATATCAAAGCCACTAAGGCTGAATTGGATATTCCTCTGATCACTTTTCTCAAGGCACATTATCCTACTTACTCCAATTATCTTGAGTCATTGCAAGCAAATGGAAATCTCAAAGATATTACCTTTGACTCTCTTGTGAAAAAATTTGCTGAAAGAGAGAAAGCTTTTGGAAAGAAGACAACCCCTGAATCTTTTGAAGAGGCAGTGTGCCTTGCCCATAAAGAAAAGAATCTTGCCTAAGATTCTTCCAGAGGAACAGGTGGTCGAAGAGGAAGAGGAAGATATTTCAGAGGCAGGGGAGGCAAACACTCTCAAGGAGAAAAGTCAGATTTTCACTGCATACGCTGCAAAAGAAATGGATCACATGATGCCTCTAGATGCAAGTTACCTTGGGACAAATTGAGTAGAAAAGAAACCAACCCAAAGATAAAACTAATGACACAGACAAAGGTAAAGCAACTGAATCCACTCATTATGTTGTGGCACAATGTAATATTGGAGTAAATGAAGACTTATTTAATGCTTCACTTGCTTCTTCGAAAATTCATTGGTTGCTTGATTCAAGATCAACTTGCCACATGACTCATAGAAAATATTTTTTTGAAGAATTTACTGACAATGTTAATGGAGCAATATATTTTGTAGACCAATCAAAATTCAAGCCATCAGGGCTTGGCACAATTAGGCTTAAATGGCTTGGTCTTCTAGACTTTCTTCTGCATCATGTTCTATATCTCCCACAGCTGAGGAGAAACTTGCTTTCCTTGGTCCACATCGGTCAGCAAGGTCACTCCATTCATATGTTTGATGGCAAGCTTGAGGTGATAAAAGCATCTAACCACTCACTTGTCATGACAGGGATAGAAGAAGAAAGGCTTCTCAAGCTGCAAGGTACCTCTACTTGTGCACAACATTTCTCATACAATTCTCATTATGAAGAAGGTACACTTCCATAAAGCTTATTATGGCATGCTAGATTTGGAAATTTGAACTATGACAACCTCCTCTTGTTGAAGAAAAATGGCGTTACTAGTTTGCCTAGAATTCCTAGGAAACTTAAGCAATGTGATGCTTGCATTCTAAGAAAGCATAGCAAACAATATTTTCATGATTCACGTTCAAGAGCACATAGAAAACTTGAACTCATTCATTCAAATTTATGTGGTCCAATGCTTGTTCCTTCTACAAATGGAAATAAATATATGATGACATTTATTGATGACTACACCAAAATGTGTTGGGTTTATTTATTGATGAACAAATATGATGCTTTTCAAACATTCAAGAAATTTCATACATAGATTGAAAATTATGCAAAATCTCATATTGGCTCTATTCGCACTGATAATGGAAAAGAATACACTTCAAATGAATTTGAAAACTATCTACGCCAACATGGGATCAAACATCAAACAATTGTACCTTATAATCCTCAACAGAACGGAGTAGCTGAAAGAATGAATAGGACAATATTAAATATGGTACGCTCCATGTTGTTCTTAAAAAATGTAAAAATGATGTTTTGGGTTGATGCAGTTCTATGTGTCGTATATATAAAGAATAGATGTCCATCTAATGCTATCAGAAACAAGACTCCCTATGAAATGTGGTATGGGCACATTCCTTCTGTAAAGCATCTCAAGGTCTTTGGTTCCACTTGTTATTCCTTGATACCAAAGGTACATAGAAAAAAATTTGGTGCAAGAAGTCATAAGTGTATCTTCCTGGGGTATTCAAACACTTCCAAAGCATATTGTCTCTATGATGTAGTCAATAAAAAATTTGGTGTATCTAGAGATGTAATCTTTCTTGAATCTTCTCAAACTGACAATGTTGTTGAGTGGCAACTTGATCGCTTGGATAAATTCGCAAATGAAAAATCATTTCAAGAGTTTGATAATCAAATTCCACATCTTGAAGGGGGAATTCATATACTATATCAACCTGTGGAATCTTCTTCTGAAGCACTCTATCCACCGCATGAAACTCCAACAACAGGTGATACTTTAAGTGATGTGATTGATAGAATTGGGAGACTCAATCTTGATTCCCAACTCAATCAATGGAGCAGCTTGGACCATCTGAGAAAGGGCCCCCAAAGTGGCTAACAAAGACACTTGAAAGTGTTCATCATGATGAGGTTGGAAAGACAGGAACTAGAAATTCAAACTGGAAAAATGGAGGTGATGTAGATGACTTTGATTCACCTGTGGATATGGATGTTTCTTACGATTGTGAATTGAATTTGTCTACAGATTTTGAACCAACTTCCCTCAAATAAGCTACTTCTCATGATGAATGGAAAGAAGCGATACAAAATGAGTATGATGCCTTGATAAAGAATGGCACTTGGAAGCTGGTTGATCCTCCATTAGGAACCAAATCAATTGGATGCAAATGGGTCTACAAGAACAAGTATAAATCTTATGGCTCACTTGACAAGCACGAAGCCAGGCTTGTGGAAAAACGTTTTTCACGGAAGGAGGGTTCGATTATGAGGAGACTTTTGCCCCCACAGCAAAATGGGCTACCATCTGGACACTCTTTGCCCTAGCAGCTCAGAATGGTTGGAAAGTCCATCAAATGGATGTAAAAACTTCTTTCTTGAATGGAGATCTAAAAGAGAATGTTTTTATGCCCCAGCCTGAACAAATTGTTGTGAAAGGACATGAACATAAAGTATGAAAACTTGTGAAAACCTTGTATTACCTCAAACAAGCACCGCGAACCTGGTATGAAAAACTAACTAAGCATCTTCTGAAACTCAATTTCAAACATTATGATCTTGCTGATGCAACTTTGTTTGTCAAGAAGGTTAGCAAAACAGTTGTATATCTTGTGGTATATGTAGATTAGCTTTTGATGATAGGGAACAATGAAATTTACATTGCATCCATAAAGAAGGAATTGAGGAAAGGTTTTCAAATGACTGATTTGGGCTATGTTCATTACTATCTTGGTATTGAAGTAACACAACATTTGAAGTCCATATTCCTTTCTCAAAAGAAGTACATTGGAGATCTATTGAACAGGTTTGGCATGACAGAATGCAATCCTCTTACTACTCCAATGGGAAAAAAAAAAAATCACACATCCATTGAAGGAAAAGAATTTGAGGATGCAACAAAGTATAGACATCTTGTAGGAAGTCTCAACTACCTAACTACTACCAGACTAGACATTTCATTTGATGTTGGAATCCTCCCCATGTTTATGAAAAAGCCTTCTGAGGGACATTGGTCTGCTGCAAAAAAAAAATTCTAAGGTACTTGAAGGGAACTCAAGACTTTGGAATCAAGTATACACAGGTGGGCGACTTCAACTTGATTGGATACTTTGATTTAGACTTCGATGGAGACAATGAAACTGGGGTATCTACTTCAGGTTATGCTATGAGTCTTGGATCAGGAGTTGTCTCCTGGAGATCACGCAAACAATCAGTTCCCACAGATTCCAAAACAGAGGTAGTATATGTGGCAGTAGCTGAGGCAACAAAAGAAATTGTGTGGCTCAGGAAAATTTTTGAAGATTTGCACGTAAAACAAGTACAATCGACTCCACTCATGATTGACAATACCTCGGTAATAAATTTTTCCAAGAACCCAAAGTTCTACGATTGAACGAAGCACATCAATACTACAGACTAAATTTCAAATGCACCAACAACATGGCTGAGTATGAGCACTTCTTTTAGGTCTCAAATTGGTTAAAAATTTAGGAGCTATAAGAGTTTTCATTTGGGAGATTCTGAATTGGTTATAAAACAAATCAATGTTTTATATATGACCAAAGAGCCTAGATTAAGTTTTTATACAGGAATAGTTGTAGAAATATTGAAGACTTTTTTAGAAACTAAGCTTGCAGTCATTCCAAGGAAACATAATATGTAGGATCATAGTTTAGCAATGTTTTCCAGCACTTGTAAATTACCATTTAAACGTAACCATCAATACACTATTGAGGTTAGGCATAGACCTAATATCCCAGACAACTTGAAAAACTAGCAAGTATTTGCTAATGAAAAACAGATAAATAATTTTTTTAACCTTAAAGGAAGAATTTGTAAATAGTAATATAGATACTGACATAACATTAGATCCCTGTTTTACAAATAAAATAGAAATTAACAAATTAGAAGATGAAGAGATATATAGATTCCATCCCACAAAGTTTACAAAATCAAATATTCAAAACCTAAAGCAAGTTGAAATTGAAGAGATAATTAACGAAGATTTTGAAATCATTAATCTCAAAGACAATTTTTTTCCCAAAGGATTAACTCCTTTGGAAGATTTGTTTGATTCAAATGATGTCCCTAGAAAACTAAAAATGGAACCCCTAAAATCTGATATAGAGGAGTGCAACATAGGGACTGAGGAAAATCCAAAATTGATAAAACTTTCAAAGTCCTTACCTCCTACTGAAAAAGTGAAATACCTTGAAATGCTAAAGGAATTCCAAGATGTCTTTGCTTGGAGTTATGAGGAACTCAAGTCCTATAACACTAGCATAATACAAGACACCATTCCCATAAAAGAAAACCAGAAACCTTTTAGACAGAAGCTTTGGAGGATTAATCCCATTCTATTGCCTTCTATTGAAAAGGAAATCAGAAGAATGTATGAAGCTAAGATAATAGCACCAATTAGATTCTCTGATTGGGTTTCCAAGGAAAAGGACTGGTGAGATTAGATTGTGTGTTGACCTCAGGAATCTCAATAAAGTTTCACTCAAAGACAATTACCCTCTCCCTAAAATGGATCATATATTACAAAGGGTAGTAGGGTCTACCATAATCTCATTATTGGATGGGTTTTCTAGTTACAATCAGATTTTAGTTCACCCAGATGACTTGGCAAAAATTGCATTCACTACTTCTTGGGCCAATTCATGTATGTGAAGTTGCCTTTTGGATTAAAGAATGTAGGGGCCACCTTTTAAAGAGCTATGGACATAGCGTTTGCTAAGGAGATTCATGACTTCCTAGTTATATACTTAGATGATATGACTTTATTCTCAAAATCTGATAAACAACACTTAGATCATCTAAGGCAGGTCTTCATCAAATGTAGGAAGTGTGGAATTTCTTTGAATCCTAAAAATTATTTATTTGGGTTAGAAGAGGGTAAATTGTTAGGTCACATAATCTCTAAAGATGGTATTTAAATAGACCCTACAAGAATTGGAGCCATCTTACTGATATAACATCCTAGGAGAATTAGGGAATTACAAGCCTTTTTAAGAAAAATAAACTTTCTTACGAGATTTATTTCTAACTTAGCAGAATTAATTAGATCATTGAATAACATGTTGAAAAAATATTTGGCCATAAAATGGACAGTTGAGGCTAAGAAGTCCTTTGAATATATTAAGCTAGCCTTAAAAAAAAACACCAGTTTTGATCAGTCCAAAGTTTGATAGGGATTTCACTATATTCTCTTTTGCCTTAGAACATACAATAGCTGCAATCCTGCTACAAAAGAATGATCAAGGTTATGAACAATCTATTGCCTTTTTTAGCAAAGCCCTAAGAGATGCCCCTTTAAAGTACAATATAATGGAAAAGCAAGCCTTTGTTCTGGTCAAAGCTATCAAAGATTTTAGAATTTACATTTCATATTCTCATGTAATAGCCTATGTCCCCAATGCAGTAGTCAAGGATATCCTAACTCAGGATGGTCCAGATGGAAAGAGAGGGAAATGGATTGCTAATATATTAGAATATGACCTAGAAATCAAGCCAACAAAGTTAGTCAAAGGCCAAGGTTTAGCCAAGCTCATGGTTGAATCGAACTGTTAGGCCTTAGACATAGATTTTATTATAGAAATAGATAATGGAGAGGAGATGGCGACTTCGCTAATCAGCCAGGCCTTTATTGAATCACCATGGTGTGCTGACATCATATATGTTTTACAAAATTTACAAGCTCCTCCTGAATTTTCCAGGACCAAAAGCAGGTTTTTAAAAATGAAATCTTTAAAGTTTTGCATACTTGACAATGCTTTGTTTTGGAGGAATCATGAAGGTATCCTTATTAACTGTTTATTAAAAGAAGAATTTGACAAGGTGTTACAAGAGTTTCATGTAGGTGACTGTGGAGGACATCTTCACTGGAAAACCACTGCTGACAAGATTCTTAGAGCCAATTTCTATTGGCCCACTTCATTTTCTGATGTAAAGAAATTTGTAACCTCATGTCATAAATGTCAAATTTTTCAAGGAAAGAAAAACGTTTTACCCCTCCCCTTGAAACCAATATCTGCTGAAGCACCTTTTCAACAATGGGGCCTTGAATTCATTAGTGAAATCCACCCACCTTCCTCTACACAACACAAATGGATTCTCACTACTACAGATTACTTTACCAAATGGATAGAAGCCATACCATCAAGGCAAGCCAGTGACACTGTTATAATAACCTTCCTTGAATCCAATATCCTATCTAGATTTGGGTGCCCAACCAAAATCATCATTGATAATGCAGCAGCCTTCAAGTCTAAAAGAATGATTGATTTTTGTAATAAGTACCATATAACTTTGGGCCATTCCATAGCTTATTAACCCCAAGGAAATGGATTAGTAGAGTCCTAAAACAAGAGTTTAGTGAATATCATCACAAAGTTGTTAGAAGACAATATGAAAACATGGAACAAGAAGCTAGTGAATTCCTTATGGGCAGACAGGCTAACCACAAAGATATCCATTGGTACTAGTCCTTATCAATTAGTTTATGGAATGGAAGTTGTTTTCCCATCTTCCTTGGGAACACTAGTGATTAAGCTACTCCAAGAGTTTCAGGTTGAACCAAATGACATCCAAAGAAGAATCAACCAAACAATTCATTTATAGTAGACTAGGGAAGAAGTGTACATCAGATCTCAAGTTGTGCAGCAAAGGATCAAGAAGGCTTTTGACAAAAGGACTAAGGCAGAATATTTTTACCTAGGAGACAAAGTTTTGAAATGGGACTCAAGAAGAGAGGCTAAAGGTAAACATGGGAAATTTGATTTCCTATGGAAAGGCCCATATGTCATCTATGCATTCAAAGGTAACAATGCTTTCTTCCTTAGAGAAATGGATGGAATAGAAGTAGAAGGAGGACCAGTTAATGGTTGAATGCTTAAACACTACATTGAACATAGTTACTGATTCCACTAATCATCTGTACATATTCTATTTTTCAAAGTCTAGAGTTCATTGGATAGTGAATCTTTGGAGTTAAAGCCCAAAGAGAAGGCCCTAAGCCTCAAAGGTGTTACTGTCATAAATAGAAATAATGTAGAAAAGTGAAAAGGGAAAAGTTGTAGAGTAACATCACAGCAATTCAAAAGGCCATTAATCTACAAGTTCTTGACATTTCACTAGCAAATGCCATCCCCAAGTGGAGCCACTATTAGGTTCCTATACCAATAGGAGTCATAATTTTTGAATGGTTGAGATTACATAGAGGGTATGTCCTAAAAGAAAAATCAAAGGAAAAAAAAGAATAAAAAAGGTCAAAAAAGGATGAAAAATATGAACCCCAAGAAAATAAAAGACCATGAAAGTGTGCAAGTCAAAATGCCACTACTATTGACTTTTTATGCAGAATAGATGATTGTGTGTAGCTAGTAATCTTTTCCACAATACATGATAGTCAAAGTGTTTAAACTTGACTATTTCATGTTTCAATTTCATGTTTATAGATAGAGAATAAAAATCTGACCAAACTATTTAATCTTGGCAGGTAAGTAGATTAGGTAGAGTAAATAAAATAAGCTCAACTGTTTAATCTGAGCCCTTGGATGTAATAAGGTTAGATTTAGCTAGATTACCATTGTAACAAAAAGAAAAGTATTTGATAAGGGTTTGATAGCTTAAATGCACCCTAATAAAGAGAAGTAAAAATGGTAGGATGAGTAGATGGGTAAGTAGAAGAAAGGTTGCAGAATTTTGATGATTGTTAAACAAAAGCATATTGATCACCCTCATCATGAAATTTCTAAGTATGAATGAGAAATTGGTCTAGCATAAAGTTCACAAAGTCAAATTAATTAATTTCAGCTCACTCATTTCACCCTTTACATAACTAATTTCCCACAATAAGTTTGAAGCACCCAATATCTTGAGTCAAAGGGGCTCAGAGCATTTGTCTGACTTATGGAGGGACCGAACCCTTAGCCTAATGACTTATAGATCTTAAGTCCTAAAATCCCCTCATAAACATTCACCCCCTTCAATTCATTCATTTTTCCCTAATAAATCCCTTTTCCTAAGGTTAAAACAACATTTTCCTAAGGAAAAGCAATCACCCCCATGGATACCCTTTTTTATGAAAAACCCACAAAAATACACTTAGCCTAAGTTATAATGTTTCTATGTAAAAGCGAAAGAATTAAAAACACACATTATGCTTAGCGCACTTCAGTTATCTCCAACAATTTTTATATTAACTTCTAACATTATTTATATGTTAATTCCCAAAAAATAAACCTGTTCCCGTATATTTTAGTAAACCCCTTTAATATTAATATTCCTACCCCGAAGTTTGAAAAATAATCTTTATAATATCCAAACTTCGTCAAAAGACATAATTAATCCATCTGTGATTAATTAAAGTCAAACTATCCACCAATGAAATCTCGTCCGATAATTTAATCCCCACCTTAATCCTCATTAAGCTAAAACCACCGCGTTTAAATGCCCGTTGCACCCCTCCATTACCTTCCATGCAACTCTCACGCTTGATCACCACACAATCTCCCCCCTCTCCATCCGACGGCCCATTTTGATTTCAGAAGGGCCCAAAATCCAAATGAGAGCCGCCTAAAATGGGTTGTTTTCTACTGGGCCCCTGAGGCGACATGGTGCTCGATGAGTGGAATCAAGCGGCCTCCCCGCAATATCTCCAAGTGCCCAAAGGTTGTACGACCTAAACCATTTACTACAAACTTGCTACCTGCCAAAATAGTCACTGTGTGACAAACTGTCACCGTTCACCTGTACCTGCCAAATTGACTTTTCGCACATAAATCCAAAAAGCCCCAAATCATTGTTTTATCATTTTGTTAACTGTAACTTTCGATGCACATGCCTGTGAACATTGAACGTTGTCAACCCACATACACTTGCACTCAAAAGATGCCAAAAGCTTCCAAATTGCCTTCTAGCCTAATTGAAGCCTTTTCAAAAGTTCAGAATCACCATTTACCTGGTTCAGACCTAGTTTACTCCACATTCCAGGTATTTAAGCAAGAATCCATTGAAAGCCCTATAAATTTCTTAACTAGTCTCTAAATTTTCTTAATTGAAATTAAAGGGAACTTTAGTAACATAAAACCCACCTGGAATTGAACCACCATTACCTAAAAAAACCTAAAAATTCACCGTCCCCATTCTTAAATCCACAAAAACTAAGGATGGTTGCCCCAATTGCCATGGATGTTAGGCCAATTACTACTCCTCACCTGGACCTAGACCACCTTCCCCTTGATGATAAAGACTTCCAAATCAAGTACACCTCTTTCCTTGAGTCCCCTATCAAATTGTACTGCCGATACAGAGACCAATACCTAAACCATGTTGACAAAATAGGTCTTTAGGAGTCTAATTTGCCCAAGTACCAATTCCCTGAGGTGCACATATTTCCTGAAATTGTCCATTATTGCCATGCAAACCACACCATACTTTTCACCATCACTGCCGAGTCAACCAATCAAATGCTACAACTACAACCAGGGAAGAACTTAACCTCTATTTCAATTGGAGACCTACTAGACAAGTTTCCCAAGCTTACCACTACCAAATTTGCTCAAATGCTCCAAACCTTCATCAGGGAAGAAAAGCACATCCCAAAATACCCTCCCCCATATTTGGCTACCATATTTTCCCCATTTGGTCAGGATATAGTAGCAATGATCTCTTGTATCTTAGGCTATACAACCAGTGAATACATAGATGAAATCATCTTAGCCTTCATGTCCATTTTTACTCCAGGACAACCCCCTGTTTTCATGTATGATTATGCCAAGTACATAGCTGATAAGATTCATGAACAATTTATGAGAATGATTAATGAAATAATATTGAAGTATTCTTCAGTTTTGTACCACCTTTTATTATATTACCAAGCTGGAAAGTTCCCTTTCACTCTCCAAAAGCTTGACACTAAATTTCGTCCTACGTCAGTAATTTGGACTCCTTTGATACATAAGTATGATTCCCCATATCCATACACAGACTTAATTGATCTTTTTGTACATCCAGTAGTGACCATGCTGCTAGGAAATCCTTTGCCAAGAAGTAGTTCAGATATCAAGAGGATCCTGCAGCTGTCAAAACAAAACAAAGTGGGAGATTTGTACTTGTACCAAAATCACACAGAAATTAGGATCTATGGTTGTGAGTTGGCCCCATATAAACTGCCCAGATACCTCCCAATGAGGTTATTTGCTCTAGAGTACTATAGGAAAATAATCAACTCAGATAAGGTGCATTTTGTTAAGGCAAAAAAAAGGCCCAGCTCAGAATCAAAGATCAATCAGGCCCCTTTGTATGTAATAGCATAGAAGCTAGGAAAGAAGTTGAGGAGATCCTTTAGAGACTTAAACTAAAACAAAGCTTCATGTGGAGTTATGACCCCTGTGACTTTATATGCAACAAAAGACAGAAAAACAAGATGGCTTCCTACATTCACCACCAAATCCCTCAGATAGAGAAATATGCAAACCAATTTGAATGGGTGGAGAATAATTTAGTGGATAGGGATAACATTGAACTAGTAGTTGAAAATTATCTAATTGATTTAGAGAAAAGCCCTGATGGAGGTTCTTTCCTGCAGGTGCCAAGAGAATCTCAAGTCCAAGGGTAATCCCAAATCCAAGAAGAATCACAAGCACAGGGAGAATCTCAAGCACCAAGTGAATCACATAAACAAGAAGAATCCCAGGTGCAAGAAGAGTCATAGAAGCTAGACCTATCAAAGGAATTGAATCAAACAGGTATACAACAGCCCACTATGAGTACTCCCCCTAACTTGAAAACTCCTCTAAATGAGGACAAAATCCTTAAAAGGAATAGGGAAGAGGCCACTACATCAAGCAGAGAAACCACACAAACATATGCAGAAACCAGCCAGGTCAAAAGGAAAAGGTTGAATCATGTCTCTGAACAGGAGTTTATAGAAGAAACAATAGGGGCCACAAACACAGAAAGAGAAAGAAGCAGGCCTACCACTCCTTCTTGGGGCACACTAGAGCCTTCCACATCAAATACTCAGATGTTGGAAAGGCAACAAAGTGTTGAAGTGTCTTCCTCTAAGATTCCAGCTGACAGGGATCAAGACATCAGAGAAAGGTATAAGGATATAAAGGCTAGGAATGAGAGGCTAAAAGCCTAGACTTATGCACAATACCTAAATATGGCACCTACAAACTAGATAAGGCTTATGTTAGCCTATGATGTTAAAGAAGGAAAGATGCAGATGACATTTGTCAAACCTACCACTCAGCAACCTAGGACAACAGTTGACTTCAAAAAGATAGATTTCGAAGTACTAGCGAAGGACATACATCCTATTGACTAGATTGAGTTGCACAAGTAGACAAGGAAGATGATATACTCCACCTTAACAAGGAAAGCCATCATAGCTCACCAATTGCAAAATTACCTCAATAATATATCAGCGCAATTCTAATTGGAGAAGGCCTCTTCACAGGCAAAAGACACCAGAATCAAGTCCTTAGAGAACTTAATCATTGAGTTGGGACATGATCCTAAAGATGTGAAGGCCACTGAAAGACTGATCAAGAAGAAAAATGATGACATAGCTTCTTTGAAGAAGCAACTTAAAATTCCACCACTACATCACCCGTAGACAACAGAAGTCCTAGAGACCGAAAAAGGACAAGAAGAGCTTATGGACTTGGTCCTAAAGCTAAGTGACCAGTTGAAAGAAACATAGAAAGAATTGGACAGATTGATTCAGTCCAAACAAAGTGAACTGGCCACCACTTCTACAACTTCCATTCCCACAGTAAAAATCCTTCAACATTGGTAGCATCTTTGGCACCAATAGCTCCACTTGCCACAGCACTACCAGTCACAACTAAGTCTACAATAGCAAGTGCTTCAACATAAAAGATAAGAGAGTTAGTGAAATCCATGGAGGAAATTTCCATCCAGGAAACAGAACTTAAAAGGCTTAAGGAGAAAGAGGCAAGCTTAGAAACTGATTGTAAGCTTGCCCAAATACATCAGAGAGAAGAAACACAGAAATCCCTAAGAATGGGTAGGAAGATTTAGGTCCTAGAAAAGGCTATAACTCTACAAAATCCACTAGGACATACTAAGGATATGCTCTGGGCCAATATCATTGAATCTGTCAGTGATATTTGGCCATCAATTCAAGTAATATTTGAGCAAACAGCACTGATGAAAGTGGCCACCGAAGCAATTCAAAAGGTAAAGGAAGACTTAGGAGACCAACCTAAGGATGCTAATCAACTCATCCAATTCTTGAACAGAACAAGCATGAACTTAATGATATGGTTGTATAAGATAGAATTGAAGCCATCATTGAAGTCAAAAAGGTTCTTTCCAAAAGAAACATTATGCTTAACCTGGAGGAAAAATGGCATAACACGCAGTTGCATTGACAGATTCATGGCAGAGTTTCAAATTTTGAGAGACAAATGCCTTCCAAGTCCCATGGTCATCCATAAAAAACTCATGACACAATTAGACTACACTGACAGATTAAGGAAGTTGGCCAAGGATCAAGCAAGCACTTCAAGTATCAAAGCCTTGCCAGCAGGGAAAGTATTGTATGATACTTTGGAGGATATTTTCTTTCTGGAACATGAGGTGAAATACTTGTTTTTCACCAAGCCTAATTTTTCCAAATACATAGAGGCAGATGAGATTTATCGAATAATGTTCAAATTCAAATTACCTGAGGATGAATAGTGGGAAAAAATGACAGATTTACTATAAATTACCACAATAAATCTGAGTGGCAGCCAAATGAAATAGGTAAACAGGGTCAAAGAGTAGCAAGTTAAAGAGTATTAGTAAAAGAATAAAGAGAAAGATGATTCCATCGTACACTTATCAGCAAGCAAGCACTACCACAATAAGAGGGACAGCGTGATGCGGTTTTCCATCTGTTTCTATCTTCACGCTTGGAGATATTTTTATTTCCTTAATTAAATCTCAAACTGTTATGAGATATTTTGTAATATTTTTTGTATAAATGCTTCACATTTTGAATTATTTAGTGTGGATTCAAAGACATTTATGTAGACTTGTATCTAAAATCAAAGTGCTATTGTATCAAGACTAGATTGGCTTGCTAGATCATGGAATAAAGTTCATACATTTTTCATGATTCTTGTCTAAAACAAAAATCACATAAGTATTCTCTCATGTGTATTATTTTTTTCCTTATGTTTATTAATAATCATATGTGTTTTCTATGAAATCTAAATGGTAAACTAGGAATGATATTTCAAAACTTGCTTTGATGCACTCTGTCTTAACTATTTACATTCTTAATGTTTTCTGCTAAACTATCTTAGTTAGGGAATTCTTAAATGTTCCCTTACTTCCGTAGTTTCTCCCTGTGGTCTATGTAGCAAAGGATTCTTAATTTCTCTTTGTTGATAGTCACCCTTTATTCCTCATTTTGATCCCAGTCTAAGGATTCTTCATTTCCCTTTAACCCTGGTTAGAATCATTCCATCCATCATTCCTTTGAAGATTTGCCTCTTTCTTTGCTAGTCTGCCCTGTGAAAAATCCCTTTAAATATCTGATCCAGTCAAGCTATCCTTTGATTGAATCCATAGCCCAATGGATTAAAGACCTAGCACTATCCATCCATTCCAAGAATTCCACCACCCAACTTTCAATAAAAACCAAAATCCTCATGAACACTAAGAACTAGCCTAAAATCCCACCCAAACAAAGTTAAATTATAAAGAGAGAGCCCTCTCTGGACTTAGGTTGGCTAGAACATGAGTCTAAAAGATTTGGTTTGTGGTTACCTTAGATTATTCCTTCTTTTGATAACTTCTAGGGAAAACTTCTGAGTGATAACACCATTGAAGTACCTTGATAGTTTTGAAGCCAATATTAGAGACATAACAAATGGACCTAGTCCAAATCTCTCTAGGGATTAGAGAGGGAGAAGCAACTCGAGAATTTTTCAGTATCCCTCCTCTAGAGCTTGAAAGAGGGTGTATGAAATTTTTTTTTATCTATTTGTGGTGGTAGGGAGGTACTGGTTTCCTAGTTTCTTAGCTTAGAAGAAGAAAAGAAGCATAAGAACCAAGATCAAGACAAGGATGTTAGGTATGGGTATAAATTTTCAATCGGAGGGAAGAATGCAAGATAAACTAATGCTTATATAAAACTAGGAGGGGGAAGGTGGAGCATAGGTGAAGAAAGCAAATCCATACTTCATGATGGTAAGGACTATATGTCCATATCTTGGCAAAAATGTTCAAGAAGAATCATCTTTATGGTCATAAGTTGGGAAACATGAATCAGTGGATGCCTCTTGCAGTGGAACTTTACCAAAAAATGTTGGTGTGTTGGGGACCTCAAAGTCATCAATCCCACAACCAAAAATAAAACCTTTAACAGGAAATTCTATGAAAACACATCTTGTATTATAGGCTTCAAAGTGGACTCAGAAGGATGGTGGAACTCATACAAAGGACAAGGCAAAGCTAAAGGGACTTGGTTTGACTTACTCTTCATTTGGTAGTAATGACTTAATTGGGGGTTTTGGGAAAGAAGACGAACAAGAAGTCACAGTGGACAACATTGCTTCTACTCTTAATGACAATGGATGATCTAGGTGGATATTGGTGGCAACCCTCCAAGTCCACTTGGACCCCCACCATTGTTTCTTTTAGCTTTTCAGTTTCCTTAATTGTAGAACACTTTACTATTTTTGGTAGTTGTTTGGGTCTTGAGCAACATGGGTCCATGGATTGATGTTTCTCTTCCAAAAGTTATATTTCTTGGATAGATCTTTCTAACGAGATATTGTGCACGTCAAGCAAAGATCGTATGCCAAAGTTACAACCCCAGGAAGTTGATGTACCAATTTACCCAAACGAGGCCCACAGTTTGGTGTTTCATCTTCTAGGGTTAGGTTTTTGGATGTTTATGGTTTTCCATTGTTTCTCAACAATAAATAGGCCTTCAAGCGTCATTGTAACATAGTTCAAAGGCATGTAGCTGCCACATCTCTTCTCAAAGATAAGCTACCATCGCCCTAGCTGGTTTATTTCCATTTCTGTTTGTAAGCATATTTCATAATTTTACATTAATAAAATGAAGTATTATTTCCACTGCGTCTCTATGTTTATGGTTATCTCTGTAATTTGTTGCATTCCTGTTTAAATCTGGATCAGTGGTTATCAGAGCGGTTTTCTTTTTATCAGCTTTTCTTTGCATGTCCCCAACGAGGTCAGGATATAAGGAGTTAGGGCTTGAATTAGTCAAACCTTTGTAGGACCAGCCTCGCAAATCTCGACAGCCTCCCATGGTAGATTAAAAGAAAGACAAGGGAGCAAGAGATCCTATCAAAATCTTGCTCGAAGAATCCCTTGAGTGACAAAGGAACGTGATGATGGACAGCTTTGCCCAAATCGTTCAGCGGCTACCCAAGGGCAATGCATCGGCTTCCAACAGCTACTCTGGAAACACCACACCATTTAAGGTGCAAGTTAATTTTGAAATCCCCATATTCAAGGGTCAGATAGATGCACATTCCATCTATAAATGGTTAAATCTGCTAGAGGGTTATTTTTCTGTTCATGATTTTTCCAATCTGGAAAAGATTATTTTCGCTCTTCTCAAAGAAGCCCCCCACGTCAAGGACTGGTGGGAAACCTACTGCGAGCAGAAGGAAAAAAGTACAGGCTCAATATTTTCAGCCACACCCACTTGGGATTCATTTCAGGATGCCATCAAGGAGCAGTACTACCTTATCAGAAGCTATGAGGATCAATACATAAAGTGGACCACGCTGCAGCAGGGAAGGAACCAATATGTGCTAGAGTTTACCAATATTTTCCATACCCTTCGCAGAAAGTTGGGTATCAAGGATTCAGAGCAGCATTTGGTACTCAAATACCACAGCTGCCTAAACAAGTACATCTAGGAAGAAATAGAATTCCTGAACATATCCTCGCTAGGCATGGAATATCGATATGTCGTCAAGGTCGAGCAAAAGTTTAAACAAAAGAAGAAAGACTTTGGATCTGCAAATCCAAATCAATGGAAAGGTGCCCCCAAACCGCAACACAAAGGACAAAGAGAAGGCGGGGCAGCCCAAGACAACCCACCAAAGTTGCAAGCAAAGAACAGCGTTGCAAAGCCAAAAAAGGACATGAGAAAGTGGTGTGAGTTTCATAAGAGCTCCACTCACAACATAAGTGAGTGTCGGGCCTGTTATCGCCCCAAACGTTTTTTCAAAACTTTGGAAAGTTTTCCTTATTTCTAGTCATGGTCTTATAATAGGTTTTGAGTCACTGCATGCTTAAAGGGATAAGTGATAGGATTAGAGTCTCAGTAGTGTCATTCTCATTTCCAAACCCCTCTTCTAGTCATGGTGTAAAAGGGTCTCTAGGTCATTTCATGCTTAAAGGGTTAGGTCATAGGGTTAGAAGTCTTTAAGGTCATATTTCATTTCCAAGCAAAGTTTGACAACCTTATTTCATGTCTTAGAAGTCTCACCTTGTGTTTAGAAGTCATATCTCACGTCATTTTGAAGAAATTTTGAAATTAGATATGAATCCATGTTTTCATAGTGCAGACAGTGTAAAAAGCCTGTTTTACGCTACAAAATCACTGAAGCAACCTTTTTTAGCAGAAAAATTGTTTTAAGTAGTCAACTTCCAAGAGGTGTTTTGAGCCACTGAAAGTATATTTGGCAAAACTAAAAGAGATTTTTATTCTTAACATACCTAACTACAAAAACCTCTTTCATTTTCTTCAAATTCATTATTAACTGGGAGACGTTGATGACTCAACTTGCACTATGAAACTGTTGTAGGAGCATTTTTTCACAAATCAGAATTTGCCAGTTTACACCTGATATTCAAAGACAGTTTTTGGGTAGTAGGAAAGGTATTACAAAAAACCAAGAGAATTTTTTTTCAACACCAAGTGGTCTACAAAAGCCTCCTCCATTTTTGCAAAATAAATTTTTGATGAGGAGATAAGATCTCTGTCCCAACACCTATGTTTTAGCCAGAACAGAGCAGGGGACACTCTCCTAGTTTTCAGGAGAAATGAAGGAGGAGTTATTAAAGGCCAGCTAGAGGGTTATGAGCATCACCAAGGTTGAAGTTAAGGTGGAGCAACTATCAAACATTGAATTTAATTCCGAGATTAGGGTTTTGTTATCATAATAAGGAGTTGTACTCCTAATTGTATTAGGACTCTAACAGAGTCAGTTAGCTGTCACTTGTATTTAATAGTCTATTTTATGGTTAGAATAGGTGTCAATCATAGAAATTCAAATTCTCTTGATGAAGTATCATGGAATCCTTATTGTAAAAGCTATATATGAAGCAACAGATGAAATTAGAGAGGGTTGGAAAATGTTATAGAAAAAGACTACTTTTGTAAATGTTGTGCGGGGACTAATATATACAAAAGTAGTTGGAATTTTTTGAAGCTAAGATTATTAGTGTACTTTTGTGAGCTTTATCTTTTATCTTTGATATGTTTTACTTCCATAGTCTTAATGCTTATTACTCAGAATTCATGGAGGAACATGCTTTGACTTCCTTTAAGTGTTAAATTGTCATGAATTGAGTTCTTGGGTCCTATCTTTGGATGTTTTTCTTCAATGTTTTAATACTTATTACTCAGAATTCATGGTTACTCATGCTCTAACTTCCTTTAGGTATTAAACTTTGATCAATCACTTTAAATTCTTTCCTTTTGAATACCTTGATGTATCATTACTTAGAATTCATGCCCACATGCTCTAACTCCTATGAACTTGAAGTTATTGAGACTTTCCTGGATGTGTCACTTTTTCATTGAAGTATATACAAGCCTTAGTTTATAAGAAGACCTATTTGCTATCCTTATCTCTGTGACTGACTCCATAGCCCAATGGTAGCAAGTCTCCATATTTCAACCTATGAACATATAAAATCACAAACCATAGAGTTAGCGATCTATCCATATCTTTAATCAATATCATTAACCCTTTGGGAGAGCCCTCTCAGGCTGAGGAGGCTAAGCCTTAGCTAAAATATTGGTTTGAAATAGTTACATTGAGATAGTCTGATCATCAACCTATCAGGGTCCTATTTTGGTGATAACATTTTGGTGCGTCTACCGAGAGTCTGAAGATTACTCATTCCCGAAATCAAGAAAGCTTAACTTCTGAAGGTAGCAGGAGCTCAGGAATATTTTCGAGGCTACAAAACTACCTTGGCGACTCCATTGTTGAAGAATTCAAATTTCATGGATTTATGGTGATTCTACTGAAATTATGAAGAACTTAGATGCTGCCATTCTTGTTTCTAGGTATGCATGTATAAATTTTTCAAACATTCATGGTTTCCCAAATCATTTTCCCAAGGATACATGTTTTTTAAAGAATGGTCTAAAATTCAATGAAGAAGATTTGAGTTTAACTTTGAAGCATATATCAGATTTCTGTGATTTTACCGAGCTTCTTAGAGCCAAACATGAGGATGTTTGTGTTATGTTGTTCTATGATTCATTTCAAGGGAAATGTAAACAATGGATTGAAAGCTTTCCTGCCAAATCTATTAAGTCATTTGCAGAATTTTGGCTTATGTTTTTGGAGGAATGGATAGATAGAACAAAGTTGGTGGCAAACTCTCCTTCAATTGAAGGTTTCAAGCAATGGAATGATGATCATATTAATGAAGAAATAGATGAAAAATTTTATGTGTCCTTGTCTTCTTATCTAAAATCATTTGAGTGCAAGACAGAAGATAAGATGAAATTTTTATATGAAGTTTCCAAGAACATTGAGAAAGATATTGAAGGTTTACAAGGTCAAATTCAATCATATAGTCTTCATGATCATGATCAAAATTTTCAAAAGAGAAAGGAAGCAACACCCTCTCTTTGTATTCTGCCATTTTGAAAATCAATTTGAGCAGTATGAGAGCACACAGCTAAAGCCTTATGTAGATGATCAAAGTATTGGTGAGTTGTCCAAAGCTGTAGAATATCACAAGAAATTTCAAACTGACCATGTGTTTTTTGATCCTATAGTTGGCTACATGGAAAGGATCTATAGTCCAGATTTCCAACTATATTTCCTTTATGAAGATCAAATATATCTCATGTTGCCTCGGTTATTTCAGTATCATGTTTTTTTTTTTCTTCAAGCATATCCAAGAGATTCAAGTGTCAAATCAGATCAATGACTGGCTTCATTGGAAGTTTCATGTTCCTTGAGCTACAAATGGAGATTGCAGCTAATAGGGTAGGTAGGAAAACGCAAATAAGCTCAAGGTTGACTGAGCAATTTTTACTAGGTATAGTTTGAAGCAGATTGGGAAGAATTTCAGAGTTCTTATTTTTAAAGGAATGGATTGCTGCACTGGAGCTATCGGTTCTTAGTGTACCACTGGGGCACACTATCCCTAGTGGAGCCATTGTTATCACCCTAATTTTTTTTTCAAAACTTTGGAAAGTTTGCCTTATTTCTAGTCATGGTCTTATAATATGTTTTGAGTCATCACATGCTTAAAGGGATAAATGATAGGATTAGAGTCTCAATAGTGTCATTCTCATTTTCAAACCCTTTTTTCTAGTCATGGTGTTAAAGGGTCTCTAGGTCATTTCATGCTTAAAGGGTTAGGTCATAGGGTTAGAATTCCTTAAGGTCATATTTCATTTCCAAGCAAAGTTTGACAACCTTATTCCATGTCTTAGAAGTCTCACCTTGTGCTTAGAAGTCATATCTCAAGTCATTTTGTGGAAATTTTGAAATTAACTACGAATCCACATTTTCGTAGTGTAGACAGTGTAAAAAGCCTGTTTTGCGCTACGAAATCACTAAAGCAGCCTTTTTTAGCAGAAAAAATTGTTTTAAGTAGTCAACTTCCAGGAGGTTTTTTGAGCAATTGAAAGCATATTTTGAAAAACTGAATTATTCCTAACATACTAAACTACAAAAACCTCTTTCATTTTCTTCAAATTCATTATGAACTGGGAGAAGTTGATGACTCAACTTGCACTACGAAACTGTTGTAGGAGCAAATTTTTACAAATCAGAATTTTCCAGTTTACACCTGATATTCAAAGATAGTTTCTAGGTAGTAGGAAAGGTATTGAAAAAAACCAAGAAAGGTTTTTGTTCAGCACCAAGTGGTATACAAAATCCTCCTTCAGTGTTGCAAAATAAATTTTTGATGAGGAGATAAGAGCTCTGTCCCAACACCTATTTTTCAGCCAGAACAGAGCAAGGGACAATCTCCTAGTTTTCAGGACAGATGAAGGACAAGTTATTAAAGGCCAGCTAGAGGGTTATGGGCATCACCAAGGTCGAAGTTAAGGTGGAGTAGTTGTTAAGAATTGAATTTAATTCCTATATTAGGTTTTTGTTATCATAATAAGGAGTTGTACTTCTAATTGTATTAGGACTCTAAGAGAGTCAATTAGTTGTCGCTTGTATTTAATAGTCTGTTTTATGTTTAGAATAGGTGTCAATCATAGAAATTCAAATTCTCTTGATGAAGGATCATGGAATCCTTATTGTAAAAGCTATATATGAAGCAAGAGATGAAGTTAGAGAGGGTTGGAAAATGTTATAGAAAAAGACTACTTTTGTAAATGTTGTGCAGGGACTGATATATACAAAAGCAGTTGGACCTTTTTGAAGCTGAGATTCTTAGTGTACTTCAGTGAGCTTTATCTTTTATCTTTGATATGTTTTACTTCCATAGTTTTAATTCTTATTACTTAGAATTCATGGAGGAACATGCTCTGAATTCCTTAAAGTGTTAAACTATGGTGAATTGAGTTCATGGGTCCTATCTTTGGATGTTTTTCTTCAATGTTTTAATACTTATTACTCATAATTCTTGGTTACTCATGCTCTAAATTCATTTAGGTATTAAAATATGATCAATCAATTTAAATTCTTTCCTTTTGAATAATTTGATGTATCATTACTCAAAATTCATGCCCACATGCTCTAACTCCTATGAACTTCAAGTTATTAAGACTTTCCTGAATGTGTCATTTCTTCATTGAAGTATATACAAGCCTCAGTTTATAAGAAGAGCTATTTGTTATCCTTATCTCTGTGACTGACTCCATAGCCCAATGGTAGCAAGTCTCCATCTTTCATCCTATAAAAATATAAAATCACAAACCATAGAATTAGCCATATATCCATATCTTTAATTAATCTCATTAACCCTTTGAGAGAGCCCTCTCAGGCTGAGGAGGCTAAGCCTTAGCTAAAATATTGGTTTGAAATAGTTACACTGAGATAGTCTGATCAACATCCTATCAGGGTCCTATTTTGGTGATAACAGGGCCAAGCAGTCATTGGTGACCGAGCTAAAGGTTTTAGAATCAGATGCATGTTCTGACTCTGAGTCAGAACCTGACAAGGGGAATGACAAAGGAAGTAGATTATCAATGCCGAGCCCAATGCCACTATTGCCACCATGAAGATCCAGAAGGAGGAACCCAAAGATCCAGAGGAGGAGGAGTGTCTCTTCCACTCCCAGATTTGGGTAAAGGGCTCCTCGCTATAGTTCATTGTCGACAGCAGGAGCCAAAAGAACCTCATTTCGGCAGAGGTCGTGAAGTGGTTGGGCTTACCGTCCACAACCATACACCATTGGGTGGCTTCACCAAGGATGGGATCTTTGCGTGAGATAGCAATGTCGCCTTCCATACAACATCGAGCCCATCACAGATGAGGTATTGTGTGACATTTCTCCTCTTGAAGTTTGTGATGTATTATTAAGACAACCATACTTGTGGAAGAGACATATTGTGTATGAATGAAGGCCCCATGTTGTTATTGTTACTTTGGGAAATAAGTTGTACAGGATACTGGAGGTAGCACCGCCTACCACCATCTCTTTGGTTACTGCAAAACAATGTTGTAAGCTCATTTCCAAAACTAGGAAATTTGTTTTCCTGATGATACGCCCTCAAGGAAATAAGAAGACAATGGCCATGACCTCCAGACAGGGCCGATCTACACAACAACTACAGCTGGACAAGGTCATGGAGGAGTACGAGGACATATTCACCTCCCCCGTAGGGGTTCCTCTGCACTATCAGGTCAAGCACTCCATCAATTTGACCCTAGGTGCACCGCTGCCCAATAGACCAATCTATTGGTGCTCCATTCTAGAGAATGATGAAATCAAGAGACAAATTTAGGAGCTGCTATAGAAAGATCACATATGTTTGAGTTCATCACCCTATGGAAGCCTGATCATGTTGGTACAGAAGAAGGATGGGACTTGGAGACTCTATATTGATTATCGGGTGCTAAACAAGATCAATGTCTGTAATAGGTACCTGATCCTACAGATTGATGACCTCCTGGACCAACTGAAGTGGGAAAAATATTTCAGCAAGATTTATTTGAAGTCAAGATATCACCAGGTACCAATCGAACCCTCTGATGTGTGGAAGACTGCCTTCAAAGCCAAGGAGGGCCTTTTCAAATGGTTGGTTATGCCTTTCAGATTGACAAATTCTCCTGCAACCTTCATGAGGCTAATAGATGACATCTTGTGGCCATTCACCAACTCATTTGTAGTGGTATATTTCTATGACATCCTTATCTTCAGCTAGAGTTGGAAAGAGCACCTCCACCACATCTAACAAGCTCTCCAAACACTGTGGCAACACAAGTTATGTGCCAATTCAGAGAAATTCACTTTTGGCATGACCCAGGTTCAGTATCTGTGATACATTATTGATTAGCAGCGGGTGCATGTGGATCCATCCAAGATCTAAGTCATTTAGGATTGGCCATATCCCACTACTATGACATAGCTACGCAGCTTTCTAGGTCTTTCCAACTTCTACCGCAGGTTTTTGTTGGGATTTTCTCATATCACTTGGCCCTTGAGTCAAGTCACCAAGGGAGGAGTGAAAGAAAAATTATTGTGGTCTGAATCTCAACAGAAGGCATTCACAGAGTTGAAAGATCACCTCTTCTTGGCACAAGTGCTTGCATTACCAGACTTGCAACAACCATTTCAGGTCGAGACAGATGCCTCTGACCATGCTATTGGGGCAATCCTTACTCAACACGAGCATCTAGTGGCATATCACAGTGAGACACTTTCAGACACAGTCTGGAAGTATCCCACTTATGACAAAGATATGTATTCCATTGTGTAAGCCTGCCAACACTGGAAGCATTACATTTTTGAGAAGGAAACGATCATCCACACAGAACAACGACCCATGCAGTTGATACAAACCCAAGGGAAATTGCAGAATGATCGCCATCAGAAGTGGTCCACATACCTACAACAATTCCATTTGAATATCAAGTATAAGAAGGGCATCACCAATAATGTTGTAGATTGCCTCAGTCGACCACCGATCATGGCGTTAACCACCGTGCTCAACTCTTGTGGGCATGAGACTTTTGATTGGCCACTTCTCTACAAAAGTTGTTGGGTTGTGTTATATTCTTTCCACATAGTTAACAGGGGGTTTGAGGGGTACCCGTAACCCCACTTTATGGGGTCCAGGGCAGTGCCCCGGAAAATTTTGGTTTTGGACCCTATGTTAAGGTTGGGTGGACCCGCCTATGGTTTTGTGCATGATTTTCACACATGTTTTTTGGACACGATGGTTTTCGGTCCATGGTATTGGATGCTTCGGCATGTATAAATATGTATTGTAACATTGAAAGGAACATAATGAAAAATCAAGATGGTAGTCTCTGTTTTGGGATCCAGTGGGAAATCTCTGTGTATATGTGTTTTATGTGTTATGCTCTCGCATTTTTATTTTTCCTGTGATTTAGAATTCGCATGCAGGTAATTTCTGTACGGGGTTAAAACGTACAAAAGCAACCCAGAATTCGGCCACACATATCAGACACTCTTGGAGGGTCAACATGTTCCATATTTTCACCTCCAGGATGCCTTGTTATGCCACTTGGTTCAACTTTGTGTTCCAACAAGCAAGCATGCCAAGATGATTTGGGAAGCACATTACAGTCGAGATGCTGGGCATTTCGGGGTTGAGAAAATGGTGGCAATACTACAAAAGTATTTCTAATGGTCGAATCTTCGATAGGATATCGGGAAGTACATCAGATCATGCACTGCCTGCATTGTTTCCAAACCAACCATCAAGAAGCAAGGCCTCTATGCCCCGTTTCCTACCCCTAGTCGACCTTGGGAATCCATCTCCATGGATTACATGTCAGGCCTTCCTTCCACTAAGCATGGAAACGATTGTGTTTTTGTGGTTGTCGATAGGTTCTCAAAGATATCCATTATGGCGGCCTACAAGAAGAATATCACAGCATAATCCACTGCTAAACTCTTCTTTGAACGAGTGTGGGTATACTTTGGGATCCCACATTCTATCATCTCACATCCGGAAAATAGGTTCCTCAGTACATTTTGGTCCAGTCTCTGGTCGATGTTGGACACCAAACTCACTAAGTCCACAACCTTCCATCCTCAAACTGATGGCCAAACAAAGGTTGTCAATAGGATGATCGTACACATTCTATGCATGTACAACTCAAAGCATCCACGCAATTGGGATGAGAGCCTCCCCTATGTGTAGCACAGCTACAACCGAGCTCTCCACAGCTCGACTAGCCACAACCCTTTTCATGTAGGCTTGGGATTCCAGCCACTATGTCCCATTGATGTGGCCATGCCATTTGCAGCTACTCACGCAAATTCAGCTCATGTCTAGTCCGAAATAGATAAGGCAAAGAACTTCATTGAGCACATCTAACATATTCGCTAGTAGGTCCATGACATTTTGGAGAAATCAAATGCCAAGTACAAGCAGTGGCATGACCAACATTGGGTGCCACACAAGTTTCAGGTGGGTGACAAAGTTTGGTTGCATTTGCAAAAGGAATGCCTTGCTGGAGCCTATCGGAAACTCAAACCACTTCGATATGGTCCTTACACCATTACCAAGGTTGTGGGAGATAATGCATTTGAGCTCAACATTCCCCCATTCCTTGGCCTACACCCAGTGTTCAATGTGGAACTCCTTCAGCCATACTTTCCACCATTACTAAACACATCTGACATTGCATAACAACTCACATCCACAGAGTTAAATCCAGATTAGATGTAACAAGATGCAACTTATCAGGTCATGGACACACAGATCAAGCACACTCGCTAGCAGAATATCCAACTATATCGAGTTGTCAAAGCAAGCCAACTCCTTCACCAGGGCAAGTGGCTCACCAGGGACCAAGTTCAGCAGAAGTTTCATCATCTCATGGAGGAACTCAACGCAATGGGGACCATTGCTTCCTAAGGGGGGAGGAATGGTCCAGGTGGATATTGGCAACCACTTGCCAAGTCCACTTGGACCCCCACCATTATTTCTTTCAGCTTTTTAGTTTCCTTAATTGTAGCACAGTTTACTATTTTTAGAGCTTTTTCGGGCCTTGAACTTCTAGAGCCGTTTTGAGGCCCTAAGCAACGTTTTGTGGGAAAACTAGGAGCAACATGGGTCCATGGATCGATGTTTCTCTTCTCAAAGTTATAGTTCTAAGATAGATATTTCTAACGAGATATTGTGCGTGTCAAACAGGGATCGTATTCCAAAGTTACGACCCCAAGAAGTTGATGTACCAATTTACCCAAACGGGGCCCACAGTTTGGTGTTTCATCTTCTAGGGTTAGGTTTTTGGATGTTTAGGGTTTTCCATTGTTTCCCAACAATAAATAGGCCTTCAATCCTCATTGTAACATAGTTCAAAGGCATGTAGCTGCCACATCTCTTCTCAGAGATAATCTACCATCGCCCTAGCTAGTTTATTTCCATTTCTGTTTGTAAGCATATTTCAGACTTTTACATTAATGAAATGAAGTATTATTTCCACTGCATCTCAGGGTCTATGGTTATCTCTATAATTTGTTTTGTTCTTGTTTAAATCTGGATCAATGGAATGGATGAAGGTCGGAGGTGGTTCTAGTTGCCTCTAAGATGCTAATTATTTTGTTCTTTATATATATATATATATATATATATATATATATATTATATATATTAGTATATATATATATATATCTAGGTAGTGTATATTTAGATATATACCATATTGTTTGATATTGTAAACGTGTAATATCAAGCTAAATCCATGTCAATTGCAAGTAACACTCATGGGGTATTATGAGTCTCATAAAGAACGTGTCACTAAGAATGCCTAAGAAATTGAAAGAAAAGTCTCTTCCCATGGAAATAGATTAGAAGTTTAATATGGGTTAATAGATCCTGTGACTAATAAAGACACTAGATCAAATTCTAGATACTACGGGCATGTCTCTCATGGTAGGTAATGTATGAAATTGTATATCTACTAGATTGCATAAATATATTGATTTTGAGTCATCATATCTTCAATTATTGATTGTATATTTTGTTATTTAGGTGGATACCACCACATTTACCACAACAAAGTACAAAGAGTCAAGAGAATGAGAAAGCCTCAACTACAACTTACACTGATAGAAGGACCAGGGTAAGCACCATATCATCTGTTGGGATTTCCTTCTTTTTTAATACTTTATTAAAGGTCATTTCAATATTTTTGAGACTTTGACACCCATTGACTTTTAGTAATTTTAAACTTCACCAAATATTTTGAAGGGTCAACATGTGATCAAATTTCTTTGAGTTTGAAGTTTGAACAAATTTATACCCCATTGTTTTGATTTGTAGTCTAATGTAATTGTATAGGAGAGTGGATCAGGAACATGCCTTAACAGAGGGCCAAAGAGATGAATTTGAGGACATTCTTCATATGTGGACAATGAAATCCACTAGAAGCTTACATAGTCGTACCTATAGGAGTTGCAGCCGCACTGCAGACCACATCATTGAAATGAAAAGAGAGGGTTTCTGAATAGAAACAAAGGTTAAAAAAACCAAAGCACCTAAAAAATGGGAGCCATCCATACCTATGACGTGAAATTGTAAGACAAAAGAGAGGCATGTGATTGGTAAAAATGAAGGTTACAATCTAAGATTATAATATGATGTCAATCGACAGAGATAACATTTTAAAATCAGAAAAACGAGAAACACATCGAAATCCAGAGAAACGTGATCCAACAAAAGACAATATCAATTTCTAAATTCAGAAAGAGTATATGTGGTTGAACAGAACAAAATATCAAACACACAAAAGAGGGTGCACACAATTCTAAAAAACGAAACTACAACAGAAGTTGTATGTATAGGATTATGGGTATGGATTCACAAGTTTTAGCTAAAGGTACCACACAATGCACAGATATGCATGTACTAAATCAATATGCTTTGAAGGGCATGGAATTCTAAACCAAAATAATTTGAGCACATGAAGGAGGATGAAAGAGGGGACATAAAATAGAGGATCAACTCGTGGGGTTTGCAGAGCTCTTGTTGCACTTATTTTCTACCCTATGTATATAGGCAATAGAAGCTAAAAGGAATATAAAGCAAATCACATATGCCCAGACAAGCAAGAAAGTGGCTCATAGTAAGGTTGGAAACATGCAAGAAAGTGGCTTGTAGTAGGATTGAAAACATCTAGGAAAGTGGCTGGTAGTATGCTTGGAATCTAAAGACCAAGTCTTACTTCAAATTTAAGGCTTAATTTGATCAATTATTTTGTAAAGTTTGTAACGAATATAAAGTCAAGCAAAACTCTCTACATATATTATAGATGAAGAAGGTGGATGGTAATTTAAGTACTATATATTTTCATTAAGGAATAGATATGAAACAAATTCATTACTTGATTTTGGTTCATATCTATTGGATATATTGAATCCACAAACAAGACATAATAATGAACCAAAACATAATAGTCAACCTAAGCTTCACCAATATATGCTTTGTATAAATGTTTTTTTGATGTTATATCTTGACCCTATGTGATATTTTTTCTACATGTGAAACATTGTAAACCTATGTATGGAGAAACTATTGCATGGAGTATTGGAGCGTGCAAACATATAATGGGTTGCAGTCTGGTCCACAATCCATGGAGCCTATTGTTAAGCTATGAAGAGTGGAGTTATGAAGTGTTGTTTGTGCACGTGGTAGGAATAGATCGTTGGAAGAGGAAGGCTGTATTGAAAACAAAATTGTGTGGAATTAAGGCATGGAGAAACAAAAAGGAAATGTTGCTCGAATCAGGCGAACTCCAAAACTTCAGCAACAATAATGTTGAAGCTTTATAAGAAGATTGTAAGAACCATTAATTGGATTAAATTTCAATATAGAAAATGTTTTTTGTGTTGGTATAATTAAATTGATGTATTACAAATTAGAAAGTGTTGGAAATTAATGTTAACATATGAATGAAACAATGAACCAATTTTGTGAGAAGCTAAAGAGGATGATGAAATTAATGTTTATATATGTTAATTACGATTCTTGAATCTATAACTTGTACCACCTACTCTAATCAGTTTTAAATTATTGGTCATATTTGAACTATGTAATCCTGGAAGGCAAGCTAGCCTTGATCTCATGTGGCATCATCATCGAGTCACCCTTATTCAGGGCATCCAAGATGAGTTACCCTTGCATCCATGGCATCTATTCAGAGTCTCATTAAATCTTGTTATAGTATATCATCCATCTTTGTGTCACATTCATCCTATTTTTCTCATATTTTGCATCTAGCTATATTGACTTATCTTTGAAAAGCCTCCATCTAAGTAATTGGCCATCCCCTCTAGAATCACATAAGTCGCTACCAGGTTAGCATCCATATTATGCTATAAAAAGGGAATTTATCAGTCCACCTCTCATCTTGTCTCCTTCCATCATCATCCCTGGTGTCGATCCATTAGTCACATTACTATTATGCACATGCCTTTGTTGAGGAATCGTCATTGCCTCACCTCTTGTAGGCCCTCTTCTATCGAATTTAGTACATTTATTCCTAGAGAGTGGTTTAGAGGGTAGTGTACCTTGGTTTCGTGCTTCATTATTGTTTGGTTCCTAGAATCAAGCAAAGAGAATCAACATTTCCCTTTCACTTGGTTGTTTCTCATGTGCTTGACTCCAACTCATTATTGCATGATCGAGAAATGTACACATGATGGTCTGGTGATCCCGTGAATTATGCCAACATTTCCCAAGTGTGTGTAAGATGTTCCAGACCTCATGAGGGGGTGTCACTTCAAGTAGCCCCCCACATGTATGGATGACATAAGACTATGATCCAAACTCGGATGCAATTGCATAGATTTGATTGGCTCAGTTCTCATAGTTTGTCCACATCATCCATGTCTCATTCAAATGACCCATTCAGATCTTCAAAGCCAATTCTTGTTCAACCACACTTCTTTGGTTGTGATCCCACCTCACCACGTCAGCCCAAGGGGCATTATATCTCATGTACTTAGATATTATTGTATTCAGTTGTGGCCTCTATTTTTCCAAGCACATTATGTATATGGGACTCATTGTGTTATTGTATCACATTTTGGCCCATTTGATGTCAGTGTGTCATGTAACATGTATCTTGTAGCTCAGTCCCAAATCGTTGGGCACGTCATTGTTATTTGTACTCATTTATCTCAGTGGGTATGGGTATGCCTCACCCACCTCATTTGAGATCATGTACTCCAAAAAAAATATATACTTATATCAGTTTAGTAGGTCTCACCCCCTCCATTTCTCAATCCTTCCTTTCCTTGCTTCAACTCTCTCTCGCTCTCTCTCTCTGAATCCCCTTTGGTGTCATATGATTTTCTCTTGATGCTCTTATGTTGGGGGCAATCTACTATCACCCAAAAAACGATCAGCTAGCCATTTCATACTGGACAAATTGAAATACCCCATGTAGGATTAATTTTACCATAGTAAATTCACTTTCACCATAAGAAATAATTTAGTAAACCATTTTTATTAAATTATTTTTAATTAAAATTCAATAACCACATGAGAATAATTGAATAAATCATTATTTATTTAATTTTCTCTAGAAATAATTATTAAATCATTATTTGATAATTATGTATTATCATCTTTGACTTAATCAGCTTGGAATAATTAAATAAATCATTATTTATTTATTATTCCTTATTCTTATTTTTGGAATAATTGTTAAACCATTATTTAATAATTATTTCAAATTCATGCTTTTCTTAATTCTCATAAAGTAATTAATAAATCATTTTATTTGTTAATTACTTCAACCATTCTCTAAATAAAAATATTTCAACATTTTGATTATATTTTCCCTCTCCAAAAAATATAATAAAGAATTCTTAACGGCTAGATTTTGATTGGGTTAATAATATTTTATTATTTTCATTCCCTAACTTAGCTCAATACTTTGTTATAAATAAGAGGGTTTTCCATTCATTCTTCACCATGGTCATTATCATCGTCACCATTATTGTCTTATCATATTTGAGCTCCAATATGAGTTCCATCTTGCTTTTAGGTTGTCTACATATTGAGAGAGAGAAACAAATTATTGAAGCACAAGGACGTCAAAAGGACCCATCCCATGGAGGGGGCTCTATAGATCCATGTTGTAAATCTTCCTCATGGGGTGATTTAATAAAATTATTATTCATTTGAAGTCCTCCATTGGGTACTGTTAGCCCTATTGGCATGTGGTCCAAAATGGATCCAAAACACTCTCTAAGTCTTTGAAATCTTCTAAAAAATAATTCAAACAATCAAAACAACTGCATGAGAAGAGCTCATAGAATGGAAGAAAAAAACTATCAGGAGGCAAAAACCCAAGGAAATAGAGAAAAACAATCTATCGGCGGTGGCAACAGTGAATGCATAGGAGCCGTCAAATCTGGTCTATCAACGGTCCAGATCCAGTTGGCAAATCACAATTGGCAGTGGCAATCGACGGATATCGGTGCAAACTATGTGGAACTTGTGATGGCAATCAACAAAGTCAACATGGACCGTCAACCAAGTGTGCAGATCGATGGCCAACGTTGCATCGCAAAATCAAAATCGGCCAATACAATAGAGTGCTCACCAAATGGCCTAGGGTTATCACGATATGCGATAGCAATCAATCGCATCGCGATATCGCATCAGAGCTTCATAGAGGAGTGGGGCTTATACCTATATAGATGTATAATGCAATAAACTAGACCTGAAAGGGTTCCTTAAAGCTATTGTATATTATGTCAGATCCACCATCAGCCATTTTTACGTTGCTTTCATGATTTTTAACGTATTTTAAAACTACAAAGGAGAAAGGCCAATGTGACTTGCGATAGCGATGAGGACAGGCCCAATAGAGGAATAGACCGTATTTAAGGACTTTTGAAGTCCGAAATCAACAATGTTTTGGCAGAATTTCACAGTGTTGCAGTGTTTCTCTGTGTAAAATAGAAAATGATCGTTTTTGGCATTCCAAAGGATTCCAAAGGCCCCAGGCCCTCTTACATTGCAGAATAGGTGGCCACCTCCCCTTTATGCATTATGCAATGATTGTGTAATTCTAGAAGAGGGATTCGAGTGGACAAAGACTGAGATACAAAAAGACGAAAAAAAGGAAAAACAATAGTGCAACACAGCCAAACCAACAGAAATGGTCATGGAGCATCGCCGGCATGAGTGAGATACCTGACAATGTGACAAAATTACCAGAATGTGGTTACTCTGCTGTTAGAAAAAGAAACCTCCAAGTTCATGCGTGTCTATTCATGGCATCAAGTCATTAAAAATACAGAGAGGATAGATTAAGACCTCTCGAGCCTCAAAGGGATCAAGAGCATTGTAAAAGGCCTATAAAAGGTTGAAAGTTTAGAGGATCAAGGGTTCAACTTTTGGAGACTGTGGAGACTCTGCTCCTCTCAGTGTCTCATCTTCATTCCAGCAATATAAGCTTCTTTTGTTGTTACATGTTTAATTCCTGTTTTCTCCTCTATTCTAAGCTTGCACTTGAATAGGTTATTCATGTTTTCTTCTATGTCTAATGCCAGATAACTATCATCTTATCTTTGCGTTGTTAAATTATATTTGCAAGCTTCATTTACTTTTTGTAGTTAGCCATTCATATGTGTTTATGTATGCATCTACTAGTATAATCAGTACTCTCCATCTATCCATTGAATCTATAAACTATTGAGCATAGTGGTCTAAAGCCTTATAAAGTTGAGGGTGTTCATGCATGTCTTGAGTGAAAACAAAGTTGAAATAGTCATCTAACTTGACCCTAACCCCAATCCATTCCAATAGTTTAGAGAACGATATTGAAAATTGTAGGTTTTAACCCCATACAGAAATTACCTACATACAAATTCTTAAACACAAAAAATAAACAATGCGAGAGCATAACACATAAAACACATATACACAAAGATTTTCCCCTGGATCCCAAAACCAGGATTACGAGCTTGATTTTTCATTATGTTCCTTTCAATGTTACAATACATATTTATACATGCCAAAGCATCCAATACCATGGACTGAAAACCATCGCATCCAAAACCATGGAACAAAAACCATAGGTAGGTTCGCCCAACCTAATATAGGGTCCAAAAAACGGTTTCCCAGGGCGTTGCCCCGGACCCCGTAGAGGGGGGCTACCCACCCCCCTCTAACCCCCCTGTTCACTAAGTAGGTTAGTCATGGAAAGAATATAACACAACCCAAAAAATATTCATATGTTACCAAGCATCTCTGAGCTACAACCTAGGAGAGCTTCCTGGAGTGCTAACATAATTAGCACCGTTGCCGGGGAGAGGAGACTAAAGCTCAACTTCCCTGGGAGATGACACAGATCCTACTTTTATGATAGACAAAGTCTAGGAAATTTTTAAGTTGTAATCATCTACCTGGCGACTCTACTAAAGGACAAACCTCTTGGCGACTCCACTTCATAGTTTTGGTTCAGTTTGTGAGGCATACTAGGAGAAATCATCAGAAGCCACAAGCTGACCCAATATCTGACCCTAAAAAAATCATCAAAGAAAGAAAGGCATTGCAGAAAGGAGCATCAGGTTCAGGTAGCTCTAAACAATATTCTATATCTCTTCAAGAAAATCCTGTAATAGAACAAATACATGTTGAGAGTATAGCATCTAATACTAGTAGTGAAGAAAAAATATCAGAGACTCTTAGAGTTCCTTATTCTTTAGGTTCTCCTTTTGTTGCAAGCCCAAAGGAAACCTCTCCTCCTATCCATCATACTCCTTTAGTCCTATCAATCACTCCTCAACCCTCTGTCATTCAGACTTCCAGTACCCTTATAGCCATCACAGCTATGGCAAGACCATAAGCACCTACCAAAATGGAAAGAATCATAACTACTAGGTATGGACCTCTAGTACTGCCCACTCCTTTGAATTCCATGCCTACTAGAGAATATCAAAAGTATAGGCCTAAGTTCACTGGGAATAAAGTTGTTTTAGCTGAGGAACATCTTGAATCATTCTATAGCTATGCTAATAACCTGGACATTAGTGAAGATGATGTATGGATCAGAGTCTTTGCCCAAAGTCTAGACAGAGAGGCTAGAAAATGGTTTAGAGAATTGACCCCAAGTTCTATAGCAGATATTGAGGCTTTAGATGATGCATTCCTAAAGCATTGGGGGGATAAGAAGGATCTACTCTACTACCACATCAAGTTTGGGAACTTAAAGAGGGAAAATGGTGAGTTGTTGTATGATTTTAATAAGAGGTTTAACCACATGTACAGCAAGATACCAGCTGAAGTAAAACCCACCACTGCCTCTGCTAAACTCACCTATGCCAGTGCCTTGGATTCTAACTTCTGTCTATTGTTGAGGGAGAGACGATGTGCTACCTTGGCTGATATGTAGGATGCACCCTTGGAAGTAGAATCAAACACCATGGTTGTGGAGAATCTCAAGGGGAATGTTGATAGAAGGAGATAGAGGGGTGAATCCTCATCATCCTCATATCCCAAGATAGATAAAATGAACAAGACGATAGGGTCATTAGCCTTTGAAATCTCCAAATTAAAGGTTGAGCAGCACCTGGGGAAAGGAAGAGTTCCTAACACCTTTGCTCCTAGAAATAAAAATCCATATAGAAGGGCTAATGAGAAATTGTAGATTCTGCAAATAAGCAAAGATGCCAATGAAGACCAAAGGGTGAAGACCCCTTTCCAAAATGTTGTCATGGAAGAAGAGCAGTTTGAAGAAGATGATGAGATCCACTGTTTGGAAGACAAAGGCAGTGCCTCCTTTTTTACCTCAGCTGCCTATGAAAAGTCATTTTCAATGACCATATCAACCAAGAGTGGGATGGTGGATCCATTCTCAAAACTAATGATCAACACAGATATGATCTGAGGTAAAAGATGAATAATGTCAAGGAAACTCTTGTTCAAAGAGCCGTTGTCCCTACAATACAGCAAGCTAAAAAGCAGAAATGACCGGTAGTTAATCCCATCATCCTCAAAGCTCTAGCTCACGAGGTGAGAGGCCTTGACAAGTCTCCTTCTCCTTTCAGTTTTGAATCAGAAATTCAGAAGCTAAGCATACCTATACCTCTGATTGAACTAGTGAAGAATGAGTCCTTCAAGATATCTATCCTCGAGGCCCTTGAGCCTAAAGCCATCCAAGCCTCCACTGACTATGTAAATTTGCAAGATGATAAACCATCTATTGTTCTCAGCCCAATGATTGAAAATTGTGATGATAGCTCCCCATCATTCTACGTATCTTTGACTATTCATGAAAAAATCCTTCATAACTACCTTCTGGACACAGGAGCCAACCATAATCTAATACCCAAGGTTTTCATGGATGAGTTTGGTCTTGACATTACCAAGACTTATCATGACCTGTTTTCTTTTGACTCTAGAAAAGTGAAATGTTTGGGGTTAATCAAGGACCTAGCCATCACCTTGTCTTAGCTGCCCATGAAGAGCATGATGATGGATACTATGGTAGGAGATGTACCCCCCAAGTTTGGCATGTTTCTCTCCAGAGGTTGGATCAAGAGATTAGGTGGAACATTGCAAAATGATTTGTCCTATGCTACTATCCCAGTTTTTGGAGGTGAGAGTAGGAGATTATACAGGGAAGCTCAGTTGGCTTATATCATTACTAATGAAAGGAATCCCACTAATCATCCCATCTACGCTGTCGACACTAATTTTGGAGCCTGTATTCTTCATATTAAAGAATCCTAGTTGGCCTCCACGCAGCTTAAGAAACTGGTTTTCCAGATCACATAAGAAGAAGCCCCACAAATTTGGGACATGTTCTTTGATGGAGCTTACTCTAAGGAAGCTGCAGGGGTAGGCATAATCCTTGTGTCCCTCACACAAGAATGCATTCATTTATCTTTCAAGTTAACTTTTCAGGTCACAAATAACATAGCAGAATACGAAGCCTTGATATTGGGCTTAAACACTGCTAAAGAAATGGGCATCAAAGGTCTCAAGGTGTTTGGAGACATAGACCTTATCATTTAGCAGGTCAACAAAACTTTCCAAGAAAAGCATCCAAGGCTGAAAGCATACAGAGATGAGGTATGGAAGCTCAAGGACTCTTTTAATATTTTTAGCATTTCTTACATCTCGAGAATGAAGAACCAACTTGCTAATTCCCTTGTTGTGTCTGCTAGCCCGTTTATTTGTCCTTTGCCTCCTAAATTGACTTATGAAGTTCAGGTGAAATATAGACCATCTCTACCTAACAATGTCAAATAATAGAAAGTTTTTGAAATGATGATGAAATTAATAAGTTTTTACAAGTCATTGATGAATTTTCTGAAATGCACATCGACCAAGAAAATGAAACCATTGACGAATGCAACCAGTCCAAGCTAAAGGACGAGATTGGTCAAGACAACATTGTTCAGCTGCCTAGTAACCATATACCCAAAGGATTGGTGCCCCTAGAGAAGTTGTTTGATCATAATGATGTACCTTATAACCCTGCCAAAAAAGAAAACGAGTCTGATGTTCATAAACATAATGTAGGGAGTCCAACCCATCCAAAGTACATAAATCTGTCCACTCACTTGTCTTCTGCCCAGAGTTCCGAGTATTGCACCCTGATGAAACAATTTGCTGATATTTTTGCTTGGGAATACAATTATCTTAAGACCTATGACACCAAAACCATTCAGCATAAGATTCCACTGGAGAAGAACACCATCCCTTTTAAGCAAAAATTAAGACCTATCAGCCCTCTCTTACTGCCTTTTTGAAAAGGAAATGAAGAAGTTGTTGGATGCCAAGATCATAGTTCCCCTAAGGTATTAAAAGTGGATAGCTAACCTTGTGGTAGTATGAAAGAAGAATGGAGAAATCAGGCTTTGTGTTGACTTCAGGAATCTGAACAAATGCTCTAAAAAAAAATACCCCCTGCCTAAGATGGAACACTTGTTGCAAAATGTTTTAGGGGCTAGAGTCATGTCTTTCCTAGATGGATTTTCAGGTTGCAATCAGATTGTTGTACATCCAGAAGATCAGGAAAAGACCACCTTCACTACTCCTTGGAGCACTTTCATGTACTATAAGATGCCTTTTGGACTGATGAATGCTGGGGCTACTTTTTAGAGGGCCATGGACATAGCCTTTATGGGAGATAAGGACAAGTTTGTCCTTATTGACCTTGATGACATAACAGTCTTTTCCAGCAGTCACGAGGACCATTTGCAGTATTTGAAGAAGGTGCTTCTAAAGTGCATAGGTTTGGAATTTTTGTAAACCCAAAGAAGTCATAGTTTTATCTAAAAGAAGGCAAACTTCTGGGACATATTTTTTCTTTTGAAGATGTGAAGATCAATCCAGCAAGAGTTCAATCAATTCACACATTGTCCATACCAAGGTCAAAAAGAGACATTCAATCTTTTTTGGGTAATATTAACTTTGTCAAGAGGTTTATTCCAAACTTTGCAGAGCTAGTGAAGCACATCACTTCCATGCTGAAGAAAGGATCAAAAATAAAATGGATAGATGGTGCAAGAAGCTCTTTTGAAGCCATCAAACAAGCTCTCATGGAAGCTCCCACTCTAATCAGCCCAGATTATACCAGGGAGCTTTATATCTTCTCTTTTGCCTCTTATGATACACTTGCAGAAGTTCTATTGCAGAAAAATGATGAAGGTGTAGAGCATCCTATGGCCTTTTTCAGCAAAACTCTTACGGATGTTGGACTAAGGTATGAACTTATTGAAAAACAAGCTTATGCTCTCATAAAATCTTTAAAGGCATTCAAAATTTATATCCTGCATTCCAAAGTGATTGCTTATGTACCTTCAGCCTCAGTAAAAAGATGTTCTAACTCAGCTAGATATTGATGGAAAGAGAGCTAAATGGATTGCAAAATTCATAGAGTTCAACATAGAGGTTAAGGCCACCAATCTTGTCAAAGGCCAAGGCTTGGCTAAGCTTATGGCTGAGGAAAATTACAGGTTGTTAGACATAAATTGCGTGGGTTCAAATTCAAGTGGTGAGTGGACAGATGAAGCAGTAGAAGAGCAAGATCAGAATCAGTCTTTGGCTAAAAATATAGCCACCTATGAATGTTATTCCATTATAGTTCATTTTTTGCAGAAGCTAGAAGTCCCTCCAAGGCTTAGCTTGAGTCAAGCTCGGTCCATTAAGCTCAGATCAGCCAAATTCTGCATTAATGAAAACCTACTCTATTGGAAAGACCCATCAGGGATCCTCTTGAGATGTCTAAACAAAGGATAATCTATGGAAATCACACACCAGTTCCATTCTAGCATTTGTGGAGGGCATCATTATTGGAAAACCATGGCCCATAAGATCCTGAGAGTTGGGTATTATTGGCCTACTCTGTTCTCTGATTTGTTTTTTTTTGTGAAGTCTTATGACAAATTTCAGAGGTTTGCAGGAAGACAACAACTAAATTATTTTCCCTTGAAGAGAATACACGTCAATGGTCCCTTCCAGCAGTGAGGCTTGGACTTCATAGGTGAGATCAATCCACATTCCAGTGGCCATCACAAATGGATCTTGGTAGCCACTGATTATTTCACCAAATGGATTGAGGTCGTACCCACTAAAAATGCTAATCATCAGGTTATCATAAAGTTCTTGGATGAGAATATTTTCACTAGATTTGGTTTCCCAACCAAACTAGCCACTGATAATGCCACAGCTTTCAGGGAAGAAGAATTGGTGGACATGTGTGAATCCATGGGCATTCAATTGGTGCATTCTACCTCATATTATCCTCAAGGAAACAGCTTGGAAAAATCATCTAACAAGAGTCTTGTAAGGATAATCAAAAGACTGTTGGAGGAAAAGAAAAAGAACTGGGATTCCAACTTGAAGTTCACACTATAGGTTGACAGAGTTACCAACAAGAAGTCCATAGGAAATTCTCCATTTAAGCTGATTTATGGCATTGATGTTGTTTTTCTTATCCAGCTGATTCTCCCTGTGGCCAAATTCTTGCAAGAAGAATAGGATGAAGAGAAAGATATAGCGAGGAGAATGAGTAACTTGGTTGAATTACAGTGGATCAAAGAAAAACTGGTTGACAAGTCAAGAATTCATCAGAAGAAGATCAAAGAAACGTTTGATAGAAAGGAAAAAATGGACAGTTTTCAGGTTGGTGACTAGGTTCTCAAATGGGATGCATTGAAGGAAAAGAAGGGCAACCATGGTAAATTTGATGTCCTATGGACAGGACCATTTGTTATTGCTCAAGTTCAAACAAACAATACTTTAATTCTACACAATTTGGAGGGTGAAGGTGTTTTTGATGACCCAATCAATGGGCGGTTTTTGAAACTTTACTTCATATGAGGCTTTAAGGCCTTAATATTGTAATAGGTTTTTTCAATTTTTGTTTTCTATGCAAATAAAATCCATGCCCAATGGAACACTAGGAGATAAGTTTGTTTTGGTTATTACTGGAAAGGCAGTAGTTTGCAGTTCTTGAAACCTCACAGGGAGGCTTTCATCCCTAGAAGGAGACAGTGTTAGCCCTGTTGGCATGTGATCCAAAATGGATCCAAAACACTCTCTAAGTCTTCGAAACATTCTAAAATATCATTCAAAAGATCAAAACAACCACATGAGAAGAGCCCTTAGAATGGCGGAAAAACACTATCGGGAGGAAAAAACCCAAGGAAACAGACAAGAACAGAGCTATCGGCGGTGGCAACAGTGAATACATAGGAGTCGTCGGATCTGGCCAATCAATGGTCCAAATCTAGTCGGCGGATTGCAATCTATGGTGGCAATCAGTGGATATCGGTGCAAACTAGGCAGAACTTGTGATGGCGATCGAGGGAGTCAACATGGACCATCGATCAAATGCGCAGATCGAAGGCCCACATTGCATCATAGAATCGCAATCGGCCAACACAAAAAAGCACTCACCAAATGGCCCAGGGTTATTGTGATATGCGATTGTGATCAATTGCATCGCGATATTGCATCGGAGCTTTACAGAGGAGCGAGGCTTATACCTATATAGATGTCTGATGCGATAAATCGGACCTGAAAGGGTTCCTTAAAGCTATTGTATATTATGTCAAATTTTCCATAAGGCATTTTTACGTTGTTTTCACAATTTTTAACGTATTTTAAAAATACAAAGGAGCAAGGCCGAAGTGACTTGCGATAGCGATGAAGATAGACCTGATAGAGGAATAGACCATATTTAGGGACCTTTGAAATCTGAAATCAACAATATTCTGGTGGAATTTCACGGTGTTGCAGGGTTTTTCTATGTAAAACAGAAAACGATCATTTTTGGCATTCCAAAGGATTCCAAAGGCCCGAGGCCCTCTTACATTGCAGAATAGGTGCCAACCTCCCCTTTATGCATTATGCAATGATTGTGTAATGCTAGAAGAGGGATTTGAGCACACAGAGACCGGGAGACAAAAAGTTGAAAGAGGGAAAAACAACAGCGCAACACAGCTGAACCAACAGAAATGGTCATGGAGCATCTCCAGCATGAGCAAACTACTTGACAATGCACAAAAATTACTAAAATGTGGTTACTCTGTTGTTAGAAAAAGAAAATCCAAGCTCATGCATGTCTATTCATGGCATCAAGTCGTTAAAAAGATAGAGAGGATAGATTAAGACCTCTTGAGCCTCAGAGGGTTCGAGAGCATTGTAAAAGGCCTATAAAAGGTTGAAAGTTCAGAGGATCAAGGGTTCAACTTTTGGAGGTTGTGGAGACTCTGCTCCTCTCAGTGTCTCATCTTCATTCCAGCAATATAAGCTTCTTTTTCTATTACATGTTTAATTCCCATTTTCTCCTCTATTCTAAGCTTGCACTTGAATAGGTTATTCATGTTTTCTTCTGTGTCTAATGCCAGATAACTATCATCTTATCTCTGTGTTGATAAATTAGATTTGCAAGCTTCATTTACTTTTTGTAGCTAGCCATTCATATGTGTCTATGTATGCATCTGCTACTACAGTCAGTATTATCCATCTATCCATTGAATCTATAAACTATTCAGCATTAGTGGTCTAAATCCTTGTAAAGATGAGGGTGTTCATGCATGTCTTGAGTGAAAACAGAGTTGAAATAGTCATCTGACTTGATCCTAACCCTAATCCATTCCAATAGTTCAAAGAACGATATTGAAGATTTATATGTTACCAGGCATCTCCGAGCTACAACCTAGGAGATATTTCTGGAGTGCTAACAGGTACTACATTGTTTATTTCTTGTTGTTATATGTTTTGTGTTACATATGATCTCTTTATTGCAGGTTTTTCTTATTCTGTCATTGCATATCTGAATTGTAAACAACCATATCTTGTTGTTAGGGTCACTTGTCACCAGTAACTTAAGTGAAATATTTTTGGTACACTTTTTTGAAATATCTACACTAACTCCTGCTATAATGAACCCCATAAATGAAATAGGCAATTAAACTACACATTTTGTAATAACAAGTTACGACACAATAGAGAAATGGTCACAACATAATAAAAAGAATTTTGGCACCTCTATGCTAAAATATGTATTATTTCTCATGGAATATAATCATGAATATGGGAACTTTAGTTTTCATGAAGAAAAGTCTCTAATGTTACATGATTTTTTATCATGCCAACAAGGGAAACAATTTTATACGTTAATCATGTATGTTTTGATTTTTCTTTAGATAGTTGTGAAATAAGTTAAGACCAATGGAAATACTGGATCATATAATAAATTATTGTTCAAAACATATAGGGAAGACACTCATACCCTTGGTAATGTAGTTTCTTATGTAAGTGTTTCCTTCTTGGCTCAATTTTTTCCCAATAAGCAATCCGAATGTTGAAAGTGTATAATGTTCCTATAGAGGGCATTCCAAAATCAACTTACAGGAAAAGTGTGGTTGTTGGTTTTCTTTTTGACTTATTTTTTCCTCTTGCAAAAGTAAGAGTAATTTCCTCTAATACTCTCTACCCGAACTCTCTAATACATATCTCTCATGTATTCCAATGCAAAAACCCAAGGATAAATATGACACAATGAGACTTAATCTACACATTTTCTATTAGTTGGTGTATGATCCAAAATTAAAATGTATGGGAAGGTATCCATTATTATATTTACCAAAAAAATATTTTCATAAACAATTATCACCTTTCTGATGAGTTCTAATGCAAAAACCCAAGGGTGTTGGGAACGAGTTCCCCAAGAGCATTTTTGGGGCTAAAAGCCCATGTTTTGGGACAATTTTGTAATAAAGTTGTAAAGTATCTGCATTTTGTGGTCACGGAGCATGAAGGGTTCAAGAGTCATAAAGGGTTGTCCACCCTTATTTTGTAAAGTGTCAAGTCGGTTGTAAAGATCTACCCATGGTCTGTGGACCATAGGAAAGTTTAAAAAGGAGCTAAGTAAGTAAGCTCTAGGTAGCTAGGGAAGTTTCTGGTAGAAAATTCTAAGTGTTTTTAGGTCTTAGCGTAGGTAGAGGCTCTACAGTTGAGTGTGCAGAGGCCTAGGGTGGAAGTCCATAGCTGAGTACGTGGACCCCTACAGATGTGTGCACAGGGTAGATAGAGTCCGTATTAAACTAGAAGATATCAATAAAGAGAAGTATTCTACAATTACTGTGCATTTAGTCTATGTTAATGCATTTGATTATATTGCGATCTGGGGTTATTTTACAGTGTTTATTTGATGTGCAAATGTATGTGAATATATCTATTAATTGAACGCGAGTAAGAATATCAGTTTATGCGACGCTAACTGTAATTGATTGGTAAGATAAGTAAAACATTTGAGATAACTTGGGAACCTATACAATACGTTGTCATATCAGCGCGAAAGTACCTAAACCGCTAGTTAGGGATGCACGAAGGTCAATCGTATACCTTCGCGGAGGTACTGAAGGGCGGGTTAGAGGGTAGATCGATTAATCCATAAGGCTTAGATACCTACACGAAGGCAGGAACAGGGGCTATAAACTGACATCACGACCATATTAGGGTGCGGAAACTTGTTTCTAGCCTCCCCCCATATTTCTTCGGGTGCGACTTCGGTCCACGCTCTGTAGACTGATGCCGAAAGGGCCAGTAGTGTAGGGATTTGTTTGGATGATTAATGTTAAACCTAGAATCTACATGAGAGATGTGTGATGTCATATCACAGGAATCCAACTAAGAAAGAGATCAAAGAATGGTTGGATAGGAAGATCCACGAATTTGCAGCATAGGAGAACAAAAGTCCATGGCTGACAAAGGAATAGTGGCTAAACAGATACCTGTATAAAGAAATCCATGAGATATTTTTATGTTCCTTTCTAGTTGAGTTATATGAGTGGATCACGGAGCTAGCAGATAGCCAAGGAAGGTGGAGGCTTGACGATCCTATTTTTTGGACCCCGGAGTAGTATAGAGACTGGAAGCCTCTGAGGATAAGATTGTTCGCGTTGACGATCATTGGCTCGATCTTATCATAGGAGGGTTTGTGACAGAATTTGCAGTCGATACCTCAGTTAGTTACAGTGAGGTGGAGTGGCACTTTTTCAAAGGTCCGTGAGGTAAGTACTTGAAGTCTTTAAATACTTGGATTAAGATGTTATTGTGAGAAAAACGGGTTATGAAGCTACCTTGATGTTCAGAGCTACGCAAAGTGGAAATACTTATAGGAATGAAGGAAGAAAGGGTCCTAAATATAGCCCACTCATTTCACCTCCTTTGAGTGATGAAGAGGGAGTAGTGCAGGCTTCTCCACGAACTGTAGTTCAATTGATAAAACAAGGTTTCCCGTGACTACCACATCCACCTTCACCATTGTCACCTACGACTTCACCCACACCACCACCACCACCTCCACCACAGTTCAATATGGAAAATTCAGTGAAGTTTCCATTGTTTAAGGGCTCGGGTAATGAGGACTCAAACCAGTTCTAGTTCGTTGTAAAAGTTGTACGGGAAGCTCAAGGTGTCACAGATGATCACATGAAGAAGGAAACGTTGGTTAGTGCTTTGAAAGATCATGTGCTAACTTGCTACAACAAGTAATCTAATGATAACCCAAGTGTTCGGTTAATAGATATCCAAACCATGCTGAATAAAGAGTTCAGTAGGCCTAAATCCGAGGCATAGTCGATTGTGGGGTTCAAGGAAATTGCGGTGAAACCAGGTGAGACACCTTGGGAGTTGGATCAGAGATTGAAGTGTAAAATCCACAAAGCTAATATGAACTTAACATATGGACAACATCGTGAGTGGTTCGTGGCTTCGCTCCTGCCTCACCTAGGGGTTGCACTATTGCAACTAAAGATTACGACTCAGGTAGAGGCCTTGGAGATCACAATAAAACTACATGAAACACTGCCAATGCAAGATTTGAATCTATGGGTTCAGCAGATCCATGCATAGTTGCAAAATATTTGCCTCGAGATGCAAAGTCTGAAGCAAGACAGAACAGTTTGGTCAAAGGTCCATGAAGAGATATGGTGCCTAAAATGTAAAGGTCAGGGGCATGACAAATACCATTGCTTGGTCTTTGCGAACTGTATTGCAGGGGAGAACCGATTCCCTTGAGGCTGAAAGCCCAATCAGGACCGAGCATAGGACCTGCATTATGGTGCGCTATATGCCAAGTAGTAGGGAAACATACGACTGATAATTGACATCTGCTGCAGAAGTTTGTACAAACACTGCAACAATTATTCTACAACTTCTGCAGGTCAGTAGGGCATGATGAGCGCAATTGCCAAAGTTATGAATTGATGATGGATAGAACACCCACATATAGAGTTCAGGCAGAAATGCGAACTCTTGACCAGGGCGCTGGGATAACCTAGACTGGCTTTTAGGGGCGTGGACGAGGTTGAGGTGGAGGAGGACCTAGTAGAGGTTGCGGACAACTGATTTGTTACAATTGTGGAGGACCAAGACACTATGCCCGCAAATGCACTAACCCAACACGTCCGTCGTGCAAATATTGCATTCAATTTGATCATGAGACTGAGGATTGTCTTACACTAGTAGTAGTAATACGCGACAAAGGGGTGTTACCCCCGTAGCTAACTCAGAACCTGCAGATGATGAGGGTTGAGCCTCACAAACAGGATCCCAATGTGAATATAGTGCTCCAAAGTGGAATTGCAATGGGCGACGATAAGGGGAAACAACTTGAAGACAGTGCATGGGTTTGCAAAGCTCCAGAGAAGGAGGCTGAATTTGATTTGGAGCATGCATGCAGAACATTCATGGAAGCAAAGAAGAGTTTTGTTGAGGCCTCTACCTTGAGTCAGGATAAACCTGTTCAGGAAATGGACTCTTCTATGCTTACAACATTTCTAGAGACATGCATGAAGTTGTTGCATGATACCAAGGCTGTGAAGGGGTTACATGAACTTATAAATAGATGTGTCGGAAACACTCAGGTGAATCGCGCATGGTACGGAAGATTGATAAGCATAAGGCAAGAACAAGATGAGAAATGAGACTCACCACGTAGATAGGAGAATATGAAATGGATCAAGTTATTCTAGATTTGGGGTCAGACGCGAACGTTTTGCCAAAGCAAACTTGGAATCAGATGGGGAGACCCACACTGCAGTGGTATCCGATTCAGTTAAGGATGGAAAATCAGCAAAAGATCATCCCCATGGGACGACTACAAGGAGTAACTATAAATATTGAAGGTGCAAACGCATTGGCTGATTTTGATGTAATAGAAATTGTGGATGACAACAACCCCTACCCTACTCCTTGGCATTGATTATGCTACTAACATGAATGAGGTAGCAACCTAAAGAAGCGAAAGATGATATTTGAAAAGAAATCACTTCACATAATAGTACCCCTAGATACTGCTAAATGATCGTGCTATACTGAACCAGTCTATGATTACGAAAGTGATGATGATTTGGACGCATATATAAGATAACAACATGAGACTAAGATTGGGTGAATCCGATAGCAAAAGGACGAATTACATGGGATCGCGAGAGTTCCTACAACTAGGACTCAGATAAAGAATTAGAGCACTAGCAGAAGCGGCTACATGAAGTAACCATGCTGAGTTATAACATGATGACCCGGTCGCTACGATGTGTGTCGTTAGAGGTAAGAAAGCTACCCACTTATGATGGCTTGAATGATGTGGATGTGTTTTTGGATGCATTTGAGATGGAAGTACCAGAGAAGCAATGCTTCTAGGCTTTGGACTGGGCATTGTGTGCTACGCCCGTGAGATGGTGGGGTATGCACAAGTGTAGTTTTAATTATTGACGCGAGTGTAGGAGTATGATGAGAACACGCTTTGGGAAGCCAAAGGTATGAGTGACAAACAAGTATGACGGGAAGGATGATCCATGTGCACACTTGGCCAAATGGGCTAAGACCTATGGAGCGAAGCCCCAACCTGAATGGGTACACTTTTTCTGTCACATCTTGGATGTCATCCCGATGAAATGGTACTTGGAGATAGTGCTCCACCCTGGCCTAGGAGAATGGGATATTTTGTGCGAAGGGTCCATAATGACGTTCAGCTTTGAAGATGGGTTTACTGTATTGAAGAAGCACTACAAGAAGTTAAAGCAGCAATCTTTAGGATACCGCAGGATCCTTTGGATTTGATTCAATCCGATTCGACTACTCAGCTAAGCCATGCCCTAGAATGCTAAAATGTGACTACTGAAGAAGAAGATGAGAACCCATGAAACATTAATATCCCTAAAACTAAGGGTCACTGCGAGGTCGAGGGACCGTCAATCAAGAATCTTGATATAACCACATCGTTGAAAACTAAATAGATAAATATTGGTACAGAGGGGGAGCCCAAATTCACAAATATTGGAGATTACTGGGATGATGCGACGATAGATAAGGTCACTGAATTACTCCGTGAATACCAGTATTTGTTCCCTACCAAGTTTACAGAGTTAAAGGGGACAATAGGAGACTTAGGCATTATGAAGATCGCGTTAAAACCTGAAGCGAAGCTGATTAAGCAAAGACCTTACCGCCTCAATTTGAAGTAGAAGGAAAAGGTTTTCTTAGAGTTAGATAAGATTATCGCGGCAGGCATCATTAAGTCTATAGAAGAACCTGATTGGGTGAGCCCAATGGTGCTAAAATAAAAGAAGCATAAGGATGAAATAAGGATATGCATAGATCTCAGGAAGTTGAATGACGGTTGTGTGCATGATCCTTTCTTGACTCCATTCACTGATGAGGTATTGGATAATGTAGGTGGCCAGGATGTACACTCCTTCACTGATGGGTTCTCTGGGTACCATCAGATCAAAATCACACCTGAAGATAGAAGCAAGATGATCTTCGTGACTGAATGGGGATGTTTTTAGTAGACCGTGATGCATTTCAGATTAAAGAATACACCTACAATTTTTTTGTGCGTAGTCATTGCTGCATTCAAAGACTTCATTCAAAATTTTTTGGAGGTGTACTTTGATGACTGGACTGTGTTTGGGTTGGTAAAACACCATGTGGCCAGTTTTTGCTTAATTCTAGATACATGTCGAAGGTACCAGATTGCACTCAATCTGAAGAAATGTCTATTTTGTGTCCCTTTTGGGACTTTGCTCGGTCATGTGGTATGCAGACAGGGATTGATGGTAGATCCCACGAAGATAGCAATGATAATTAAGCTGGAGGCACCAAGGAGTGTCAAACAATTGCGCACAACCTTGGGACATACTGGGTAGTACAGGAAGTTTATCAAGGGCTATTTCCAGATCACTGCACCTAAGGAGAATTTGTTGAAAAAGGATATCACGTTCTGTTGGAACGAGCACTACGAGAAAAGCTTAGATGTGGTAAAGGGAAACATGGTCACGCTGAATTTAGTCTTCCTAGATTGGAAGAAGGAGTTTCATTTACATGTAGATGCGTCATGTATAGCACTAAAAGTAGTACTGACACAGGCAGTGGAATTTCCCACTGTAGATCACCTGATAATGCAATATACCAAAGCAAAATACTAGATCTACTTCTACTATCAAACTTTGTAGAAGCTTAATCAATTTGAGCTAGATCAACCAGAACACATATAATAGAGAACAAGAAATCATACACATGAAACACAAAAGAATACTCTGGGGAAATCCTCAGCTTAAAACCCGATCTCTATAATATCATACAAGTGGAAATATGTCCGGATTACACAAAGCTTTAGCTCACAAGCTATCTATCTCTCAGTACAATCCCTCTGCTACTCATAGATAGTTAAAGGCTTCTCACAAACCTTCTCCTCTATCCTCCAAGCCTCCTATTTCGTTGTGCAGTTCTCCTAGGGTCCAATGCTGCCACCTATGTGAATTCACCTCTCACACTACTCACTAAACTCAGAAGTAATTGTGCAATCCTGAAGGATATGATTCCTTCTACATGGATGAGTTTCCTATATAGGAAAAATCCTCCAACTGATAGTACATTGTCCCTTCCTCTGATCTTAACTGGGTCTCTTACTAAACTGACATGTATGAGTTATTTATGAGAGAATATTCAGTTATTTGGAGAACACTAGTTGCATGCATGCATGCATTAACTAACTGAACTCACAATTAGTTCCTCCAACTGCTTGGAACTAATTTAACTGGAAGTAACTCAGTTAACTGAGCTAACTATTTACAACTCATCCTTATCTCCTTAATTAAGGGATAACTTCCTCAATCACAGGGATAATTGTTGCATGTATTCACAAAGACTTCATGTTTGAATTTCTCCAACTAATTAACTCAAGATGAATTAATTATTTATTTTTTAAAAAACTAGTGAGACTAAATTCAAGTTTTAATTCTCAATTTTAATTCAGGGACTAATTAAAATTGGAATATATCCTTAAATTCTATTTATAGAAATTCTATTTTTAGCATTTCTATTTTATCATTTCTTGTTGCTATTTTCAACACTCCCTCTCAACAAGAAAGGCATTCAACTCAAACCCGATCCTGAACCTTTGGAATGCTCTACATGCAACACTTCTCTCAAGTGTTGTTGCTCCAGCAACTCTAGAAACAAAAATATCCAACCTGAATCAGAATGATGCCTCTGTCATCAAAGTCTCTGACTATTATTGCCTCTGTCGGTTGAAAACTCTATACCTCTGTGCCCTTCAGTATCTGACTACTCTAGACTCTGGAACTTTGATCTCTGAATGCATCAATCACACGGATTCCTCCTGCTACATCTGTGCTACTACTGGTCCTATCTCCCACCACTGCATTCTCACTACATATACTCTCATCATGTTGCATCCTGATGCCCACTGCTGCACTGCAACTTAGTCACTGAGAAGTAAGTAACAGATCTCCCAACTGACCTCCCTGTTGGGCTAGAAACATCCTATGATGTTGAAGCTTCCTCTGCCACTCCATCCACATCTCTCTCTACCCACTCAACCAGTCCTACTACTCCTCGTCGGGGCTCCTGTAGAAAGGTCTAATCAAAGAGGTTGGGTACCTCAATGATCCTGCCCCTATTCCAGCCTTCTTGGGACTGTCACTCCACATCGCCCCACCTCCTACCTGAAGGTATGGATGCATGTGATCCCTCTACCCACTTGGCTCAAAATTTCCCCCTACTAGAGGTCTCTACATGAGTGGATGCCTCCACTCGTCTCCTCTCAGCTTCTCTAGTTGTGGCTACTCCGCAACCTCCTGAAGCTGCTTCACCAATTATGGCTTCTTCACAGTTGTCTGAGACTTCTTTTGGCATTTCATGTTGAGAGGTAGTGTACTCTCCCTCTCAACCACCAAGTCTCCAACATTTGCCTTGCTCTTCAAGGCTTTGCATGCATCTTGAACCTCAAGAGCATACAAGTTCTCAACTCGTGAACCGATTTGCTTCACCTGTCTCCTGGTGACGTGTCTAAGGAAAACCTTTCCCTTACTAAAGACTACATCACAACTTTTGTCTTCTAGCATTGCGATCGATACCAAGTTTTTCTTCAGTCCTAGTACATACTTCACATCTGTCAAGGTAATGTGAGCTCCATGCTCCCTCTGAAAAACAATTGTGCCTACTCCTGAGAGACTATACTTTTCATCATTACCCATCTGTATGAGTATATGGAGATCTTTATCCTCCAAGATACTGAACAAACTCTTATCGTCGGTCATGTGGAATGAAGCTCCACTATCAAGAAACAAACCACGTCCCACCTTGATGAAACCATGCATGCGATGAGGGTGAAATCTAACTCGAACTGTGAGGCCAGTGCCTCACCATCTGATCCTTCCTTGGATCCCTTCTTGGATTTCTTCAGTGGACAATTTGTAGCAAAATGGCCCACCTCATGACAATGAAAGCATTGCACTTTCAATTTGTCAAAATTCTTCCCACCATAGGAAGAACTTGATTTGGGATGATAATCCTTCTCCTTCCCTTTCTTTGCCTTACTTGCTAAGGCACAATTTTCTTCATCCTCCTTGGATGAAGAACCATCTTTGGTGCTTCTCCTTATCTCCTCCTGAATCAGATCTGACCAAAGTCATTCCCCATCTGGTAGTTTCTTTCTTCCATTTACCGAGTCATGGTAACTATGCTAGCTCTTGGGAAGACTGAGGAGAGCAACACTAACCATGTCATCCTCGGCTGTCGTGATCCCTACACTTCCAAGCTCATCCCTGCAGGTGGTGAGCTTGTTCAAATATGTAGAGATCGTGTCACCCTTTTCACACTTGATTTTCTGAAGCTTGTCTTTTAGCTCCAGCTTCCTCTAATCGTTGTTGTTTTGATATAGAGCTTTCAATGTGTTCCACATTGAAAATGATGTCTCCTTCCCATGGGGACTCAAGACTATGTGGTCTCTAACTCCCTCCAGAAGGATTCTCCTCACTCCTGCCACACATTTTTTCTATTCCGCCAATTTTGTAGCATTAGCTGCTACCGGCTTGGGGTCGTCTTGATTAATGAAGTCCTTTAGACCATTGTCCTCTAATACTGATTCCATGCCATCCTTCCAAGCTATATAATTTGAGCTGCCATCAAGGGCATACTTGAGTCTCAACCTGTTGAACGCCATTGGGGAAATTTGAGATGTGATAAGAATTCGAATTCTATAATTAGGAACTTTAAACTTCAAACTTCTCCCTTCTTTGTATACTATTCTTCGCTTTTATCTCCTTTGCTCTGATACCATGTAGAAATTCCCACTGTAGATCACCTGATAATGCAATATACTAAAGCAAAATACTAGATCTACTTCTACTATCAAACTTTGCAGAAGCTTAATCAATTTGAGCTAGATCAATCAGAACACATATAACATAGAAGAATAAATCATACACATGAAACACAAAAGAATCATCAGCTAAAAACCCTGATCTCTGTAATATCATACAAGTGGAAATGTGTCTAGATTACACAAAGCTTTAGCTCACAAACTATCCAGCTCTCAATACAATCCCTCTGCTACTCATAGACAGTCAAAATATTCTCACAAACCTTCTCCTCTATCCTCCAAGACTCCTATTTCCTTGCATTGTTTCTCCTGGGGTCCAATGCTACCACCTGTGTGAATTCACCTCTCACACTGCTCACTAAACTTAGAAGTAAATGTGCAATCCAGAAGGAGATGATTCCTTCTACATGGATGAGTTTCCTATATAGGAAAAATCCTCCAACTGATAGTACATTATCCCTTCCTTTGATCTCAACTGGGCCTCTAACTAAATTGACATGCATGAGTTATTTATGAGAGAATATTCAGTTATCTGGAGAACACTAGTTGCATGCATGCATGCATTAACTGATTGAACTCACAATTAGTTCCTCCAACTGTTTGGAACTAATTTAACTGGACTTAACTCAGTTAACTAAGCTAACTAATTACAAGTCAAATACAACTCATCCTTATCTCCTTAATTAAGGGATAACTTCCTCAATCAAAGGGATAACTGTTGCATATCTTCACAAAGACTTCATAATTGAATTTCTCCAACTAATTAACTCAAGATGAATTAATTAATTATTTTTCAAACAGCTAGTGAGACCAAATTCGAATTTTAATTCTCAATTTTAATTCATGGACTAATTAAAATTGGAATATATCCTGAAATTCTATTTATAGCAATGCTATTTTTAGCATTTCTATTTTATCATTCCTTGTTTCTATTTTCCACAGTGGTACCTGAAATGCTATCTATAGAAATGCTATTTATAGAATTTCTATTTTTAGCATTTCTTGTTGCTATTTTCAACACAGGCTAGCAGAGGAGAATTGGACCATCCTATAGCATTCACAAGGAGGAGGTTATCCAAGGTTGAGAAGAACTATTCCACCACCAAGCACAAAGGATTATCCATGGTATATGCACTCCAGAAGTTTAGACACTATTTTCTAGGTGGACATTTTAAGATTTATACAGATCATTTTGCATCGAAATACTTGGTCAATAAGCCTGTGTTGGGGGGCAGAATCTGCAAGTGGTTTTTATTGTTCCAGGAGTATGATTTTGAAGTTATTATGAAGCCTGGATGACTGAATGTGGACTAGACCATTTGTCACATATCGAAACGAGGGAAGAGCCCACTAATTTGGAGGGGGGATTACCTGATGTGTAGCTCTTTGTAGTGTGTGTCACGGATGGTCACTTTGAAGACATCATACACTTCCTAACGACATAAACTTCCCTAGAAGGCCACACCACCCAACAGAAAAAGGAGTTAGTGGTGCACACAGCAGACTTTTCTATCATTTCCAGACATCTATACAAAATGGGGTCTAATGAAGTATTACGATGATATGTACCGAAGTTTGAAAGAAGCAGTATCCTCACGGACACTCATGGGGGTGTCGCGGGAGGGCATTATGCAAGAAGGGCGACTACGCAGAAGATCCTACACGCAGGGTTGTGGTGGCCAACCCTCCATTAAGATTCAAAAGCCTACTACAAGGCATGTGTCATGTGTCAAAGGACTGGCAGGCCATCGCGGAGAGATGAGTTGTCTCTGAACCCATAGATAACGTTACAACATTTCAAGAAATGGGCAATATATTTTGTGGGACCCATTTAACCTCAAGGAAAGAAGACGGGAGCGTGGTACATTATCACCATGACTGAGTATTTGACTTGATGGGCAAAGGCATAACCTGTGAAGGACTACACAGGTGAGACCACTGCAAAGTTTCTCTTTGAGTATGTACTGACGTGATTTGGGTGTCCAAAGATTTTGATGAGTAACCATGGTACACACTTTCTGAATGAAACAATTAGCGCACTGAAGGAGGAATTTCAGGTATATCACCAGAAAAGAATGCCTTATCACCCACAGGCTAATGGGATGGTGGAAGCATTCAGTAAGGTACTGGAGAACGCACGGACCAAGCTTTGTAATGCTCAGTGAAGTGATTGGGACCTGTGCATACCCACAGTACTATGGGCCTATCAAACGCCATGCAAAAAGTTGACTAGACAAACACCATTTAGGCTTGTATATCGCATTCAAGCAGTGATGCCCATGGAATACATTGTGCCTAGTCTGTGCATAGCGAAACTCATGGATATGATGGATCGTGGAGCTTTGGAAGAGAGGCTCGTGCAACTTACCGAACTTGACGAAGAAATGTTTCTGGCTAAATTTCACCAACAGGTCCAAAAGCAGTGCGAAAAAAGCATAGCATGATCGGCACATTAAACTGTGCACCATTAAGGTAAACGATCTAGTTTTGTTATACGACAGCAAGTTTGATCAATTTCCAAGGAAATTCGGAATGCACTGGCTAGGGCCCTATGTCATTAAGGAGAATACCAATGGTGGAGCAGTTTAGTTGGTTAAATTGAATGGAGATCCCTTCTCAGGAAAGGTGAATGGCAGTCGATTGAAGCCATACACCGGTGATCTGGCTAGGTGAATATATGAAGGTAGCATAGTCTTAGTTCTCCATGCAGCTGAAAGGAGGTGCAAGACTATAAACTACACTGCTCAGGTTGGGGAACTGCATGATTGGAGGATTGTGCAAAACAAGGATATGTCACAAGTTTCATGACAGCATGGAGAGAGTTGTGCTAGCCAGGGAGAAATCATGCAGGGAAGCTGAAAAGTGACTGTTAAAGTCATTGTTCATGATTTGACAATTAGAATGCATCCAAATGGAGTGGGCGGCCAACATTTAAAAAAAAAATTATGGGTAAAATCCTTGAAAATTTGTTGCCAATCCAGAATTAATGAACCAAATTTGGGGGGAATGATCGGATTTGAATTCAAAATGGCCTATAAATTACATGGGGCTACCCAAAGAAAAACACTTGGCATTTTGAGCATTGAGTTGGTGATCTCTCAAACATGCATGAACCATGCATTTTTCGAATAATTTCTTAACTACCCAGCGTTTGATTGATTTCCAGAGTGCGACCAAAATTTCATCTGTGACATTATCCCAAGAACAAAAGCTATGGATGCTGAAGCAGTGACAGCCGAGGGGTTTGTGCCGGAGGTTGTTATGGAGGCAGAGGGAGCTGCTCCGGAGGTTGTTATGGAGGGAGAGGGAGCTGCTCTGGAGGTTGCAGAGGTACTAGCTGAAGTCCCCAAGTCACCACATATGCCTAGGTTGAAGCCTACCCTAACCAAGGAGAGTGTAAAGGATAAGAAGGGAAAGCAGGCTGTGACACCTTTGCGCACATCGCCTAGAATAAATTCATAGAAGGACAAGCCCACCACATAGGAAAAGGGAAAAACTATTAACTTGGAACCAGAGGAGGAAGATATTGATGACATCTTGATGGACGATGAGGATTTGGGGGTGGAAGTGGAGGATGTTGAAGCCGAGGGTTCTGACCCTATTACTAATTTGCCCGAATATGTCCCTCTGTGCAAGTGCAAGAACAAGGTGCTGAAGGACATCATTGAAAGCAAGTTTGCCTTGGACATACCTCTGCTACTAGATGAGATTGTCTTTGAAGAACTGCACTTGGGGTGGGTACCGCTATTAAAATTGGAACACTGGGGCTTAGCTAACACTGAGATGTTCTGTCACTTGGTGACAAAACAACTAATGTACCATGTTGTTCATACAACTACGGAATGACTACGTTGGAACTGGGAAAGTGGCTCAAGGGTGTAGACAAGGCACGTCTGCTCAACCTACTATGGGTGTCACCCTACAATCGCACACCCATTATAGTATTGGTAATCAAGCAGCTACTATGTTTGGTGCACGATGGGTGTCTGTGGTTGGAGGAGTCGATACCCATCACCGACAAGTTGATCTATAGGATCACATGGCTGCCCTATATAGGAGAAAATCTGGCCATGATGTTTGGAAGAAAAGGTGGTGAGCATGCCCTTGCGGAGGCCATGAAGGATAAATTCAAGCTTGTGAAGAAGCTACGAGGCTATGCCATCTTGAGTATCTATGATCTTTCACTCAAGGTGGCCACGCAAAATTTGGCAGGAAAAGTTATGTGGAAGTGTCACGCAAATGAAGTGTTGGCACCCGTCATCGCTCTAGTAGCCAAATGCACCAAAGGAGTTCAGTTTAATTAAGCATGCTATCTCTGTGCTGAGTTCCTTGTGAACTGCCACGAGGCAGAGGAGCTTAGCAAGACCTTCCACTATGCATGGCTCTTGCTATCCATTGTGCTGGAAGCCTACGAGTTGCCTGAAGATAGTCAATTTCCCCTCGGCCGCACTAGACCTACCAAAATCAGCAAAGTACGCTTCACTATGGGTGATCGAGGATGCTCAGCGCATCAAGGATATCAAGATCTTCTGGATCTTCATGGAAATGAATATACACATGGTTATCAATCACAAGCCATGATTGTTTCCTACTGTTTTTTCCAAACTGTAGGAGTACGTCGAGTTCAAGGCATACTTTCAGTGCGTATCGATCAGGGCATAGAAGGACCCTAAGCATAAGTGACATGACTTGCCTTACTTGGAAACTGACGACATGATCGATGCAGTTCTTGATCATAGACTGGAAAAGTGGCGCACTGCCTCAGACTCGGTGGTGGGATCGAGCAAGTCCACCACGCAACAGAAAAAGAGGAGGCCAAGCTCAAGATGGTGCAACTGGCCGAGAAGAGGAAGAAGGAGGCCACTGAAAAGGCCCAGGTAGAGCATGATGCCACACAGTAGGTGGAAGAGCAAACAGGTGAAGTAGAGCATGACTCTAACAAAGGTTCAAGGTTGCCCTCACCCAAAACAATGGAAGAAATAGATGAGAAAACAGAGCAACACAGAGTGTACCTATAGACGGCGTCATACCATAGCAAGCATCCAAGGGGACAGGAAAAATTTTGGCCGCGAAAGAAATCCAAGGCCAGTAAAACGCTATTGGACCCAATCACCCTAATAGAGGGATATTTACATTACATTGGAGATACGGCGCGAGATGTCACCATGGAGGTACTACAATAGTGTAAGCAATAGTAGCAGCAAGTATTGGGGGTCATCCAGACAGGTCTGCATGAGCTGCAGAGCCATGCATCACAAAGCGGTATGGTGTCCACCAACCTCACCATCAGTACTTCAAAAGCCTCCAGGATGTTGCATGTGAAGGACTCTTGGGCGATAATGTTACCGAAGGGAGCACTGGCCATAGAAATCGAAGCTGATAGGCCCGCTGTCAGCACCCTCAAGGGAGTAGGGATGAACTTGGTAATGCTTCCTGGCGAGGTGCTCCACCTACTACGGGATGGAGTGATCGCGGAGCTAAGGGCCCGTCAACAGTGCGCTTTGTAGGTGATTAGTGAGGAGAAAATCAATAATGTGTAGATGGCCATGCAATGAGACACTGCCCTCACTACCATGGTGGAACTTACTAACACAAATCAGCACATCATTAAGGTCGTGAAGGAAGCCTGTCGAATGGTCCCCAAATTAGCCATTCTTGAGGATGCAGAGGTAGATGAACAGGTCTACAAACTAGTTACAAGTGTGCACGACGCTTGCATATAGTTGGCTAAGGTTTAGTTGGAGCTAAACCTACAGATTGCAGATTTGTAGTTGGAGTCCCAGCCTTCAACTCCACCAAAAGTAAAGGAGCAGTGCAAAATGGCTATCACAGAGGTGATAACGGCATTAGACAATGTAGTAGCAGACTGCACAAGGCTGTTTGAACAATCGTTTGAGGTCCTGGACAGTCCGCAAGAAGATCCTAATATACAGCAGCTAGAGACAAAGGCACTAGAACTGTAGTAGTGCTATGACGAGGTAAAAGGAACAATGCACATCATCTCCCTCACACAAAGACTTACGAAGTTGCAGGAGGCCAAAACACTAAAGGAACAGGTAGATGCAATGCAGCACAAAGAGGCAGTGTTGAAGGCACGCTTGAAGCCTTGGTTAGACAAAGCTTATTTGGTCACGACCCCCATTGAAGGCAAGCTTTCTAGTCTACAGGCAACTTAGCAAAAGCTTCAGGCTGACAGTTCAGGACCAGCGACAAAGTAGTTGGTTGAAGAAGTGAAGCAAGCAGTTGCACAGTGCACCGCTGAGATTTCTGCATATAGGTCGAGCTAGGAGGTCTTCGCGCCAAGATCTTCGCACCCACATAGTGACTCAAGGGCAAGTCACCATTTTGTGTTGAGGGCCTATTGGGAATAGGTTCCCCCAAGCATTTTTGGGTCTAAAGCCCATGTTTTGGGACAATTTTGTAATAAAGTTATAAAGTCTCCACATTTTGTGGTCATGGAGCGTGAAGGGGTCAAGAGTCATAAAGGGTTATCCACCCTTATTTTGTAAAGTGTCAAGTCGGATGTAAAGATCTACGGACCATGGGATTATATAAAAAGGAGCTAAGTAATTAAGCTCTAGGTAGTTGGGGAAGTTTTTGGTAGAAAAGTCTAAGTGTTTTCGAGTCTTAGCATAGGTAGAGGCTCTGCAGCTGAGTGCACATAAGCCTAGGGTGAAAGTCTACAGCGGAGTGCGTGGACCCCTATAGTTGTGTGTGAAAGGTGGATAGAGTCTGTATTAAACTCGAAGATATCAATAAAGAGAAGTATTCTACAATTACTATGTATTTAGTCTCTGTTAATAAATCTGATTATATTGTGATCTGAGGTTATTTTATAGTGTTTATTTGATGCACAAATGTATGTGATTATATCTGTTAATTGAACGCAATTAAGAATATCCGTTTACGCGACACTAACTGTAATTGATTGGTAAGATAAGTAAAACACTTGAGATAACTTGGGAACCTATACAACACATTTTCATAGCGGAGCGAAAGTACCTGAACAACTGGTTAGGGTTGCATGAAGGTCAATCGTACACCTTCGTGGAGGTACGAAAGGACAGGATAGAGGGTAGATTTATTAAGCCCTAAGGCTTAAAAACCTATGTGAAGGCAGGAGTAGGGGGTATAAACTGACATCACGACCATCTCAGGGTGCAGAAACTTGGTTCCAGCATTCCCCCATATTTCTTCGGGTGAGACTTCAGTCCGCAACCCATGGGATGATGCCGAAAGAGCAAGTAGTGTAAGGATTTGTTTGGTTGACTAACGTTGAACTTGCGTCAGGGCCCATAGAGCCAACAAAGGGGTAAGTACATTAGATTTCAAGCTCATGACATGGCCTGGAAAAAGAACAAAATTTATTAATCCACACACTCTCAGGGAAATTATAACATTATAATAGGGTTATTTTCAACTTTGTTGTATATGCACTCTTTGATTTGGATCTTGGATTCCATTCTTGAGCACCTACAAACTTGTAATTTCATTGCCTACTATTGTTTTACATAAAAGCACCATCTTAAGTATAAATCAAATAAAAGTTCAAGGCCTAGATAGAATTCTCATAAGAGATTTAAAGAAATATACAAATAACAAAGATTGAACACAAATTCAATGCAAAAAAGTATAATTATGTGTTTTTAGGGATACATTCAAAGGGAATATTTAAAGTTAAAATAAAATAATCAACTAGTGTTAAAACTATGTTGTGAAGCGATGTGTCCCCACATCTCCAAATATTTGGGACACATCCTCATATTGGAGACATGTTTCCCCATCCCAAGGGATGAATTTGATGTCCTAAGTGTGGGAAGGTTCCTTGACTAAATTGGAAAGGCATTCGCTCAAAATAATTTGAAATTATGATTTGTATCTAATCCCGTTCCTACTAGTATCATTTTCAAGCTCTGATCTGCATCCTCCATGCCCAAATATCTGATGTAGGAATATTTGATTTGGATTTTCCATGCTCTTTGATATATTACACGAATTTGTCCAGGGAGCCATCCTCAAATATGAACAACATATTCATGTCAGGTTTATGCTTTCTATTTCTTGGCCACTATTACAAAGATGCAACCTATATTTTTAGTGAAAAATATAGATTGTATGCCTATTAACATTCTTCAAGATTCATAGTTCCCATAATTGTATACCTTTCCCTTGAATTCCAGCAATGCCATATAAATTGCAGAGAGTTGTTTCTCAATGGTATAAAATTTGGTTTTATATCTCATATTACAAATTTTTGTGTTTTAGGTTTTTATTATTTTACATAAATGTTATTTTGTGTGTATGTGCCTCCCATAGTGAAAACAAACCAGTATAATCTTTATAAAATATTCACCTATACATTCAACAACCATCGACAAAAGATGAAATCTTCAACAAGATGGTGAAGGAAGTTATTTTCCAAACAACACATATCCAAATGAATTTGCAATTTGTAAAGGAAACTCAAGATAGATAATCAACATTTATTACAAGAGACAAAAAAATAAATCAGTCTTTTGTAAAAGAGTGTGTAATTAGAAAAACAATTAAAACTAGATAGAAATAAACAGTGGCATCTGGAATGGACTGGATGGTGATGGGGTTAGGGTTTCTCTTCAGAGATTGTATGTAGCCCTATGTTTCTGTGATACAACATCGTCTGCCCCCGTAACAGCTCTAACGTCATCCCTCCCCCCCCCCATTTTCTCCACTACCCATAACTAGAAACGGGCTCTCCACCGGCTCATTAGATTCAGGTGATTTGTTTTTTCTTCAACACTCCCTCACTTCACCAAGTACCTCCGTTCCTATTAGCATCAACCTGAAGGCAGCTGTCAATGGGCGGCCCCAACAATTATGGATGAGATGATTGATTATTCCACACATCCTTCGGAGGATTTTCCCATCTGGACACACCCCAGGACCATAGCGACAGGTTACTTTACCTTTGAAAATGAGCTCTCCAATGAAGTTGATGATCTTCCGCCCATCTTTCACTCCCAAATACCTTCTATGATGCTAACTGAGGATTCCCCATCGCATGCGGACTTCATCTCCCAGCCAATCTCTCCATGTACTCTGGATTTTGCGGATCCTTTGACAAACCCTAGCGAAGAAACCCTTGAAGCGGTTTCGGTATCAAACCCTCCTTCGTCTGCCTCCTGTATACCCTTGGCCAACTGCCTTTTGGTTTCTGCTGCATGGGAACCCATCCCATCTGCTCCCCTAACCGCCGAGGCTCCCCCTCTGTAAAATTTCATGGGAATTGGTCCCATCCCAGGTATTTTTTCTTCCATTCCATCAATGGCTGCTGCGAGACCTAGGGCATCCCCTTCAGCGTCGACTACACATCTTGCCTCAGCACCAGAGACTTCTTCTGCTAAATTTTTCAAGGTTTCTAAGAAGAAGCGGTGCTTGAAGCTCCAGAACTGTGAGGTATTCCTAAAACTCACTGAAGACACTCAATTACTGGACTCAATGGATACCGCAGAGAAATTGCTTGTTGATTGGGTTCACAGAAGACATTTTAGTATGGAAAAGCTTCAACAATGGACCTCGAAGGTTTGGGGTCATCACCTAAAAGATCCCCCAAAGGTTCAAACAGTCGTTAAAGGTTGGTTTGCTCTCTGGTTCAGCTGTCTTGCACACACCAACTGGGTACTTTCTATAGTCTGGCACATTGATCAAGCACCAATTTTGCTTAGAAGATGGATGCCTATGTTTGACGAGGAACAGGAGAGGGTCAACGCTAGACCCATATGGGTATGCCTTCTAGGGCTACCTCTACATTTCTGAACAAAGGATGTTTTCAAGTGGATTGGAAATGCCATTGGCACCTACATCACATATGATGACTCTTTTCAGAGTATAGGCGCATGGCTTTTGCCATGATTCTGGTTCACCTGGATCTCTCTGATGGCCTTATGGAGCACATTAACATTCAGTGGAGGAATGCAGCAAGGAGACCGATACTAGATTATGAGGGTGTCCCCTTTAGATGCAGAAGATGTCACAAGGTGGGTCACTTGTATAAATATTGTCCACTTAATGGCAAGGGCTTCAAAAATACTCCGATTGAAGGACTAGTGGCATAGGAGTTCCCAATTCAAGAGTAGCCTCATAATATGGAGCCTATAGAAGGGATGGCCGAGATGCATATGACCTTGATAGACAAGGTTACGGACCCACCATCGACCACTCTGAAGAAGCGTGGTAGTCCTCCCCATCAACCTCCTCCCCAGCCTCTAGCACGAACTTGGGTGACCTCCGTTGACTCACATTCTCCAGGTAAGAGCTTACCCTTCACTTCATCCTCTCCTTGCTACACATCTTTTCTTGATATCATCACATCTGGTTTATTTTCCGGTATATCATCTAGTGTAACATTTGGTTTGGGTCCGGCCTCTATTGTTGCTGCCTTTTCCCTGATTTATTTCAATGTTACATCCAGACCCATCCTTACCCCCACTCCTTCCTCCCCTTCAATTTCCCCTCTTCCTCCATCTTCCACATTCTTTCAGGAACCCCCTATAACTGGTTATCTGACACGCTCGAAATCCAAGAGATAGGCTTTGGACCATGTCGAGACCCCCCTCCGAATAAGCTCCATAGGGGAAGATCCTCCTTGTTCGTTATTGCTCAATTTGTGGTAGGAGATGAGATTGCTTTGGGCGAACAATCCACTATACCTAGGGTACTTAGAGCCAGAGAAACCCCCTCTGAGCCCCCTCCATGAAGATCATCTCCTTCAATTGTCAAGGGCTTGCTAGGCCTGACAAAAAACTAGCACTCCGTCGGTTAATTAAAACTAACTCGCATGATATAATCTTTCTACATGAGACTCTTGGTCCTGCTACTGTCATTTCCCATACCCTTCAAAATATGATTGTTGGGTGGTTATTTATTGGATTGGATGAAGGATGAAGGATGGGCATGCAAACACCAAATTCTATCATAAGTTTTCCAATGGAAGAAAGGCAATTAATACTATTTGGTAGCTTCAAAACAAACAGGGACAGGTTGTCAACACATTTCAACAACTGGCTGAGCTGGAAACCTCTTTGTTGTCACACAGATTGTTATGACAACGCTCAGACCGGGGGCTGTCACTCTGATCCCCGATCTCTCCGTTTAAGCCTGTCTCCCGCGGCTAAGGGGGGTAGACCCTGAAAGGAAATGGACGACCAACTATGAACCAGTTGGTTTGGGAGACACGAAAGAGAAAAGCACTAAATGGATTTGTTTAATTTGATGGACCAGTGCCTTATGGGTTTGATGCTAAAACGATCACTTAATAGATGTTGCAGAAATGTAAATTGTGCACAGCAATCATTTATCATCAAATAACTTCGAACAATGCAAGATATCCAGTAAAATCACAGTGTTTCTTAATGATGATCTGGCAATTTAAAAAAAAAGAAATGAACTTAGAAAAATACAACCATGTAAACTTGCGCATTTACCAGATATTATATTCAAGCATGAAAAATATCATAAAAGATAAACATTAATCTCACATCAACATTTTTAGCCTTAGAAAAGATAATGAAACATAATAAGATTCCCAAGCTAAGACTTCAACTGGCAAAAAAAATTTATGTTTTTTTTTTGGGCAAAAACCAAAACTTTAAAACTAAATAAAAAAAAAATCTAAATTTCTTTAAATGAAAAAAAAAATTATGATTTATTTATTTATTTTTAATTTTTTTATAATTTTTATATTATTATTATTTATTATTATCTTATATTTAAAATTAAAAAAAAAATTATATATATATATAATTATATATATATTATATATATATATATATAATAGTATATATTATATATATATATAATATATATATTTATTATATATTTTATATATTTTCTAAAACAAAATTTAAAAAAAAAAAATCTTATTAAATCTATATCAAATTTAAGGAAGAAAAAAAGTCAAACCCTAAACTAAAACCCTAAACGTTTTTTATGAATTTTTAAACTTTTTATAAAATCAAAACTAAAAAAAAACTAATCTAAATTAAACATCATATATTATTATAATTATTATTATTATTATTAATATATAATAATATTATGAAATCGAATTTACACCTACACTATCAACAGTGATGCATGGACATTAAACAAAATCGATTAATTAGTCCTACGAATAAAAATGCGCTAAACTCTACAACATGCATAACAAAAAAAAACGAAAATGATTTATCTAACCTACGCAAACTCTACTAATGCATATATGAAACAGGAAACAAAAATGATTTATGCCTACGCTATCATTCACCTGCCCGACTTATATCAAAAAATTAAATCGATTTTGTTTGCAAACCTGGGCTGCGTCAAACTCCATGAATCGCCATATGCTGGACGTGTATGAACAATCTAACGTGGCTGCGTATTTGTTTCGGGTTTTGCAGGTGAGGCGACGACAACTGTGAGTGCGGGTTCTGGAGTTTGGCAATGGCAGCAAAATTCCCACAAAATATATAAAAACTTGAATTCGTTTTGTGCTTTGATTTACTACCTTTTCCTTTGTTTAGACGTAGATGGAGTATTTTGGTGGCAGACGGATGAGATGGACGTATACGCAACTGTGTCTTGCAGGTGAGGCTTGACGGCAAGGGGACGAGGCTAATCCACGCAGCACGCTGGATGCACAGCCACGCTAGACAACCCACGCAAGGAGAAACCCTGTCGTTCAATGCAATATCGATCCACGCATATAGCTAGCTGATTCAGAAAATGAAATGTGTTTATCTGGCCCGTGCTCTTCTCACTTTGCGTTTGAAAATTTGCTGGACAACTGAAGGATACTCTGCTACAACAAATCAATTTCTTGTTTTATTTTAACTATTTGATGAGTGCAGGGAATGATTTGTGAGATTTTATCTCAGACCTGCAACCTGAAATGGAAGACAAAAATATAGAAAATATATGCCAAAAATTTTAAAATAAAACCCTGAAAATCGATAAAAAAAAATTCAAAATTACAGCTCTATAAAGCCAGATTTGTCGGTTATCATCAAAATATTTTCAGAACTTCAGATTTGCTAATGAAATGCCTTAGAAATCTCTCAGGAAAATAATAAAACAAACTAAATGATTAACCCAGGATCAAAACTAACTAGGCCCTGCAAAAAATACTTGTGGGAGTTGGCTGGTTCAGCCAAGAACTTCCCCAAACACCCAGTGATCTTCTTCAACAAGATATTCCTGCACAGCTCACTTTAACCGTCAATAAAGAGAGAAAAAGTAGTACTAGATCTCAAAAAGCAATGGAGATACCTTCCATTACTTCAGAAACCCTAATACCATTCGAACTCTAGCATGTGAACAAGATACCTATGCTCAACAATACTCTTCATTAAGCTGTTATTAATGGCTGAAAAATAAAATATGCAGAAATGAAATGGCTCACAGCACCTCAAGAGAGTAACACTAGCAAGCTTTTGACCCCAAAGTCTTTCTTAGCACCAGAAAAGTTTACAAGAAAGCTTCTTCAACACAAGGCTCGGATCTAATATGATCTCAAATGACCCCTAGCACCCTATTTAAAGGAAAAAATCTGAACGACTAGTTTGAGTGATCCATGTCAAAACGATCTCGACCATCAATGAGGATCAAGACATCTCTTAATCTCATCCGTCGAATTTTTTAATGCATTAAAAAATTGAAATTCTCAAAATATTATTATTATTATTATTATTTTATCTTTTATTTTTTATTATTTTTTATTATGGATCATCAAACATAGCCTTTGGAAAAATTTCCCTGGACCTAGGACTTAAGAGGCATGAGGGGATTAACATTCCTAACCTTCAAGACACTTTTCATCATGACTTTTACAACTTTACATCTCAAGGGGGAGAACCCCATTTTGACATAGACCCTTCATAAACCACCCAGTTCTGCAACCAAACATAATCTAGCAGATCAACACTCTAGGATTCTCCTAAGACTCTAATGATTAAAATTCATTCCGGCTTTGGGGTCAGGTTGAAGGAAAACTGCTGCGATCATGGATCGGTGAGACGAAAAACCTTCCGGAATGATATTTCACTAGAAAATTAGGTCCACCTAGGCAATTTTACATACATGACTCAGCTCTGCTAAGATTATTTACATCAAAATGCAGACTGGGTTTACAACTTAATATGATCAGGAGAATGACGATGACTGTCGAATGGCACGAACATATCGATCAAGTGTTGTCCATTTTTGCGAAGAAAAAGGGGGTGTACTTCTATGGGTAGTTGACACGCAGCAGTCAACATCTGGCTCTACTTGGGGACACGTTGTTGCACTGTAGGAATGTGAGAATCCAGAATCAGCACCCATGCAATACCAAACAAAACATAAGTAGCGTCCATTCAAAAATCATCATATAACATTTAAGCACATGAAAGATAGAAGCTCTTCATTTATCAACTAACTAATAACATGAAAAGTAAATATAATCCTAAAACAGAAACGAAATGCTGAAAATGACAAGGAGTAGGGTTAGAAATACAATACAAAGGATGCCCCATGGCATCAGATATCATCTTTGAAGAACAGTTTGAGAATTTGGCCATTTGCAGGTAGATCAAGTGGTTCACCATCCAATCTGCTCAAGTGGAATGAGTTTGGTCTGGCTATGTCTCGAATGATGTATGGTCCAAACCACAAACTGTCGAACTTCTTATGTTTACCTGGTTTCTCATTTTTGTGGTCCCAAAGCAATACCATATCTCCAACCTGCAAAGATCTAGATCAAGAATATTTATCAAAGCTTTTCTTAATGTTAGATTGATTTTTACATATAGCATCAAAAGCTATCCTACGAGCCTCATCTAACTCCACAATCTGATCTATTTTATTTTGAACAACATATTTGTCAGTAGAAAAATTTTGAAGGAGCTAATAAGCTGGCAACTTAAGGTGCACAGGTAAGGTTACATCCAAGCCGTAAACTAATTCAAAGGGAGATTTACCAGTAGCCTTCTTCTTAGTGATTATATCTGCCCATAAAGCATACTTGGTTTTGCTATCCCATGATCTCTTATTATCTCCTACTATCTTCTTGATAATGGTTATGAGATTCTTGTTACTTGATTCAGCCAGACCATTACCCTAAGGATAGTAATTTGACGAATGAGATAAGACAATACCATACTTGAAACAGAAAGATGAAAACTCTAAGGAACTAAAAGCCTTGGCATTGTCAGTAGTGATCTTAGCAAGGACACCAAATCTAGTAATGATGTTATTTTCAATGAAATCCATAATAACCTTTTCAGTGGCATTCTTAGCAGGAATGGCCTCAACCCATTTAGTGAAATAATCCGTAGCAATCAAAATCCATGAGTAGCCATTGCTAGAATTTTCGTGGAACTTCCCTATGAAGTCCAGACCCCAATGCTGAAAAGGTGCCTCTGCAATGACAGGTTGTAGGGGCAGGGCAGCAAGCTTCTGTTTCCTAGTGAATAATTGACATGCTTGACAATTTCTAACGAACCTATGCACATCAGAAAAAATTGAAGGCCAATAATAACCAGCTCTCAGGATTTTGTGGGTGCTATTTCTAGCAGCATAATGACCACCACAAAATCCTGAATGAAACTTAGAGATTAATTTCTTGGACTCAATGTCATCAACACACCTAAGCACTATGCCCTCAGGATTTCGCCATCCAAGGCCATCCTTCATAAGGCAATACTTAGTGGATTTTAATCTAAGAGCCCTTCTCTTATGAACAACTAAATGGTTAGGACATGCAAGATTCATCAAGTAATAAACTATGTCCTTGTACCACTCATGCTCTCCTAATCTTTGCAACTCAGGCGAAGATAGATCGCTAACACAAAATAAACCAAGAGTCTTTTCATTACTTTCAGTCAACATCTGAGCCAAACCTTTGGCCTTTAACTAGCTTAGAGGGTCTGATCTCTAAATCATATTCTTGTATCTTAGTAACCCACCTAGCACGAGTCCCTAAACAATCAGTTTGAGTTAATATATCTTTGACAGCAGAATGTGGGACGAAAGCAATAATTTTAGAATAACCCACATAAGTTTTGAAGTGCTTTAGAGACTTGACTAAGGCATAAGCCTACTTTTCCATGGTATTGTACTTCAATTCAGAATTTTGAAGTGCTCTACTCATGAAAGCAATGGGCTGCTCGTGACCATCTTTATTCTTTTGAAGCAGGACACCAGCAATG